>CAUDNR010003135.1:1560-12692 GCA_958430865.1 Entrophospora sp. SA101 | reverse complement strand
TATAAGAAACAAAGTTACCCAGACTAATTATATTTCATATTCACGGAAATAAGTAATTGTGGATTTAAAAAATAAATTTGACATTTCAGGTAAATGAGGGACCGACTACATATATCCTTTTTGATTTTAATCATTAGATTGAATTCAAACTACTTTAAAAAGACAATTTAGAAATAATAAAATAATAAAAACGGTAAGTTGGCAACAGTAATGAAATCTCAAAATAATCATATTAATTAATATGTTGAAAATTATTACGATTTTTGAATAACGTAATAATAACAATTATTATGTTAAAAAAAATTTTTTATCATTTATTGACGGTTTTTGAATAATAAACATTATGTTAAAAAACTGATGATTTTAAATAATAAACTAGATGAATGCTTTATGACAGTGACTTCGTCATTGGTGTTACTTGTTATTTACTGTTTTAAAGTTTCTATTCAAATAAAAGTTACTATTTGAATTATTTGTTGAATTACAAACAGAAATTTTATAAGAAAAATTTTGGCCTTAATATTTTTTTTGTGATACTCCGAATATAATTGTCCGAAGTCCCGTGTAACCTGTCGAAACTCTGCCGATTGATTTCTGGAGGAGTTTTGGCAAGCAACCATAATCACATCCTAAATATATCGCTATAATTTTCTTTTGATATCCTCGATTTTTAACAGTCGAGCTCAAGATTATGGGTTGAAAATACAATATTTAAATGAATTCATTCATAATAAATTTAATTATTTCATTTTGTAAAGGCTACTTCTTTGTTATCTATTTATTATTTGTTTATTTTTTAGTTATTTTTAAGTATGCATGCATGTAGATCGAAATTATATATGGAAATTAATATGTCCGCCAAATTGGTAGTTGAACTTTAATTATTTTAATTTTAATAGTCAGGAATGTATAATAAAACTTTTTAGTAATCAAAAAAAAAAAAAAAAAAGATGAAGGAAACCGTCACCTAATTTTAAAATATTGGTTATAAATTACTTTTCAATAGAGGTTTATTTGATAGTCATGTAGATAGAATTTTGAATTTCAAAATTTTTTATAATCATGCAGATAGAACTTTGAATTTCAAAATTTTTTATAATCATGCAGTTAGAATTTGTTAGAATTTGAATTTAAAATTTTTTTTTTGTTAGGATATCCCTATCAATCTATCTGTTTATCAACTCCACACATTCCATATAGCTTTGATAACGTATTGGTTAATAATATTTTGACGGTCGTGTAACAATTCGGATCCGGAAAAGAAAACGTTTGGGCGTTTGTACAGTATTATAATGTATAATATTTTTTTTTATTAAAGAAGAATGCCTAGTGTACAATTTTATATATATATTATTTGTTTAGTATGAAAAGGCGATATCTCTATCGCAAATACAATTCAACAAGAGCATAAGGCCAAAAGAGAACAGGTCGAAGATATTGTAATTAGTGGTAATAGTGCCTTTCCAATTATTGGAATTAATGTTCAAGATGAGTTGGTTGTGGAAAATGAGACAAGTGAAATAGATGAATTTTCTTTAGAAGATTACGCAAACTACAAAAGAAGAATCTGTGGGATATGCATTTCAATAAATGGTAAGGTTTTTGTCAACAAATAATATTCATCCAGAAATAGATATTGAAGTTAAATGAAATGTACGTAATATGTTTATTGGTGAATTGGAGACGTTATTTTTCTATTATTAGCATTGCCGATGAATGACAAATGATAATAAAATAAAATAAATATTCACTATTACAATAGTTGATTTGCCAGAATTGTTTTGGAGGAAAGTGATTATTATGGTAATAGTAATAATTGCAGAAAACTAAATATTATTATTATTATGTCTAGGAATGTAGTGTTCGGTTCATTTGTTCCGAAAAAAAAAAACATAATTTAGAATAAACTTGAATTTAGTAATAATGAATCATAAAAATTTCGTGTGAATTTAAATGCAAATGTTTATCTTTTTTTATCAATGCAAAAGATTGTTGCCCCATTTTTAAATTTTTAATTTTATTATTAATAAATAAAGTTGCACATATTATTATGTACAATTGAGCGACTATTTTAAATTGAGCATTTTTAAGCATACATGTTCGTATTAGTATGTGTGTTGTTTGTTCTTTAGTTTGATGTTGTGTCCAACCAACATAGTTTTTTGGTTTTGCTTCTCGAGTAGTCAAGAAGCCAATTGTGTAAATACAAATAATAAATTTAGTAACGTTTATTAAATAGATAAACAAGATACACCAAACTTGGATTAAATATCCAAAATTATGGCAGACACTGTCAAGTAAAATAAAATAAATTCAAGATACCAATAACATTAAAAGAACAAAATTTGATGCATTAGTAAAGCATGAAATATTACATCCATCATTAAATCCGAATGAACCTTTCTCTCTACAAAAAAAAGTAACCTTCTGGCTTCATATTTATGTAGTTTTCATGGAGGGGATCTAAAAAACTTAAAGATTCTTGGGTAATGTTATAATGGTTGTCAAGAGTATAGCTTTATCACTTTCCAGGTAAAGTATCGTACTGGTGGTCTTGGTAACATGGATAATGATGGACGGATTTGTGAAATATCAACAATAAATTTCAACCTGTACAAGACATAATACATTATAAAAACAGAAGGACAGCTCATTGTGAATGTCAAGTGTTTTCTTAAAATGGAAAATAAAGTTAACATTTAAAAAAGAAAATGGTTTTCAAATACAAAAATTTACTTGATAATCTAATTAAACAAATCTGTAAAGATTGTGACATTGATCTTGGTGAACGACACATAATCAACTATTCTATGAGAACAATTGTCATAATGCAATTAACAACTTTAGATGTTCCTGCTAATGAAATTTAAGTTCTTATCAAACTATTCCTAAAAATCAGATGCTTAGCAATGTATCGTCTTTAATCCATTCAGAATTATGTAATGAAGAGGGCGATGATTGACAGATAATATTGGGGTTTTTTATAAAGTTTGGTTAATTTTATGGTTTAAGGCAAGTTTACTTTATAAAAATAATAGAACCCTTTTTAGAGAAGTTAAGAGCCAAATATCTGATAATAATGCTTTGAAAAAGTCATTTAAATCCCTTCTGAATGAAAATTTCTCCAAATAACAAAAAACAAAATTTTGTCGATTCAGAATCACCAAGTAAAATTAGATTAGTCAGAAATCATATTGAAATTGATTATAATTAATAGCAATAAATTATTTTAATATGTGAAAGTAATCATTTATGCTTGTTTGTGTCGACAATGATGGTTCATCACTATTGTCATCATTATCATCATCATCATCATCATTATTATTCCGGATTAATTTCTATAATCTCTTTCTCATTTTTTCAAGATCAGATTTTAAATTTACCATATTAAAATAAATGATGATGACGTCGATGATGTTGATTTTGACAAACCCCCACCCGCCGCTATTACTATGAAAATATTGCGACGGAGGTAAGATATTCATTAAAATTTGTTATGTTTAGAATAGCCAGTTGGGGATAACTAAAATTAAACAGAATGTGAAGATATAAAAGAGCTATGCTAGTTTCGTAGGTGTATATTTTGTAACTTATTTAAAAGTAATTAAAAAATTATATGTAG
Organism: Entrophospora sp. SA101; assembly: GCA_958430865.1. Lineage (NCBI taxonomy): Eukaryota > Fungi > Glomeromycota > Glomeromycetes > Entrophosporales > Entrophosporaceae > Entrophospora > Entrophospora sp. SA101. Next base: position 9,070 of record CAUDNR010003135.1, on the reverse strand, counting down.
TCTTACTCAGTTGTGAATTAATTTATTACATCATGATCAATATTCTCACTCTGCATAATAAAATGAATTAATAATTAATTGATTAATAGTCAATTAATTAATAGTCAATTTTTAAATTTACTCACCTCATATTTTGCCATCAACGGCACAATCATTTTTTCGCCCAGATGTAATGAGTTATTTTCTGTGCCAAGAAAAGCATTTAATAATGCCCATACAAAACTTTTTGTTGGTCCCATTTACTTTTCCTCTATCACCAGAAAAGGCTTCTCTTGTGATATTTTCAAAGAAAGTCATATCATCATCCTCTTCAATCTCACATAAAGAGTCAAGGGTCTCCTTTGTTGAGTCATTGTCTTTCCACTGTCAATTTAAACTTTTATATTAATAATTTCATCTTTATATTATACAAAATTTAATAAAATATAATTAATATCATATATACCTCTAATATTTGGTTTATTGTTGCATCATGATTGATTTCTTCTAAATTCCGAAATTTTTGAAACAAGCTATATTTAATTTGTCTGATTGCATTACCCCTAGTTGTTCTAAACAATTCTAATGGCTAAGTTTATTAAGAAAAAAAACTATCAATATTTTTCTAAAAATTTTACAACACTTTTTCTAGAGATAGGTTTAAGGTAAGTACTTACTACACCTCTCAGCTTGTACCAGACTTGTTCCCAATTGTCTTTGTCTTTATACATTCTTACTTCTGGAAAGCAATTTACTAAGACTCTATGAACAAAATTTTCAATATCTACATCTGCAGGATATTTTTTCCTAATAAATAGATCCCTTCTAATAATTTTCTATAATAAATAATCGAGGTATTAACAAATTAACATTAATTATCTTAATTATTAAAATAGTTAAAATTTATTATGATTATATTTATACTTTAATGTCTTCTATTACTTGATAAGTGTTATTATTATGATTATTATTATGATTATTATTATAGTTATATCATTGTGGTCTTTTTTGATTTCTTCAATTAAAGATTGGTAAATTTCAAAATATTTAAATTCAAATAAATTGTGCGCATACGTGTAGACTTTATCCTAAACTTTAGTTCATATCTAACTTTTGATTAATGATAATCTGAATAATCTTGGTTAACCAAACAGTAAAGATAAAAATAACGAATATTTGCTACACCAGTTTTTTTTTCTATATATTCAATTGAAAATTAATTGTTACACTGCATAAATTATTGAATTGTTACATTTGATCTGCAACAGTGTGTCCACTCTCATTTACATGAAATGTCAAAATTTTTTTTCGTGATATGAAATATAATTACTCTAGGTAACTTTGTTTCTTATAAAAAGGCAGCGATTTCGATTTAGTCTTATCAATAATTTTATTCTCACAAATAAAATTTATTCTCACAAATAAAATTATATTCTCAAATAAAATTATATTCTCACAAATAAAACCCATCTTCACAAATAAAATTTTTATACAAATAAAAAAAAGAAATCATGAAGTTTATTTTTGCTTTCCTCTTATTTGCTACGCTCTCCATGGTGGTAAATGCTATTCCACATCAACTTCTTAAAAGAGCTCCTTCAATATTTTTTCAATGTCCTGCAATAAAAGCTGGACAAGTAGCACCACCTCAACTTACTGTCGCACTTTCACCTGATCCTCCCGTTCCTGGACAAGTTGATACTTTTAGTATTTCTGGAACACTAAGTCGTCCTGTCGCCAATGGCGACTTTACCGTTGCTGGTTTTTATGATCCTGCAACTAAGAGTATGGTAGGTGATATAAATGCTGCGCCAGCCAGCCCTACAACACCATTTTCTCAAGTATTGAGTGTTAATGTACCAGCAGCATTACCTGCACAATACCTTATTCTAGTTATGGTTGCGAATCCAAAAACTGAGGATATTATAGGCTGTGCAGGCGCTATGGTTGGTGGTACCGCTAAAGTTGCAGAATTTAGCTATAATTCCATTCTTGCAAGTTATAGTATAGAAGCATAATTTAATTGTTAGTTATTATTATTTATTAAACAATGTTCTTACCAACATATTCTATTAATATTATGTTATCATTTAATATTGTTATTAATTTTTATATCTACATGTTGCTTTAAATAAAAACATTCAAATTTATGAATTTCCGAAATTTTTATTCACTAGTACTAGAACACCTAGATAAAAAATATGGCAATATCCTTTGGCACAACCACGCCACAAAGAATGCAAAAAAACAACCCCGACAGTATTCTGACTAACATCTAGGTTGGCAACATCACCTATTGTTCCATTGCAGATTTCTTTGTCTATGACCAAATATGTTTGTTATATTCGCTTAATTTTCAATTTAAAATATTGTTGGTCGCCAAAACTTTTTTGAAGGAGGCGAAAGTCAAACTAAAATTGAAAGTTATGTCAAAAGTCGCAAGTCAAAACTAGTTTCGACTTGTAGCGAACCTTTTGACTTTTGCACAGTTGAAAAACTATCTAGTTCATCTATTAAAATTAGTTTCGCCAAGTTTAGGCCAATTAATTTCAGCAATTTCAGCCCACTAAGTAAGGTAGTTTCGGCTACCATAATAATATTATTAATTGATAAAATAATGATAATGTAACTAATTAAATCAAAATACAATTAAAATTCGATTTGATTTGTTTCGAATTTCATATCAGATATAGTGTAACAATTCCAGATGGTTTACATCATTTAGATGTTGGTTTATTTAGAATATAACCAACAATTTCTCAAGTATCATGGTAGACAAGAAGCTATAAATGAAATAGATGAATGATTAAGCTTGATATCGATCATCCTTTTCTAATTAAATATTCACTGCTTCTGAATATCAGGATATTATGAAAGTTTATTAATGGAATTCTAAATTCTGTTAATAAAAAATAGATATTATGTGGACTCAATTCCATTGTCCAATGGATAGTTATACAATTAATACAAACAAATATTAAAAATACAATTGTTTGAAGTAATGAGTATTTAATGATAATAGTTATTTCCGAATATAATGACATTTAAATTTATGTTTTTGATCTTTTAAATGGTAATGTAATATTGGAAATATCATTGAATGCATGATGTGAATCAATACTAGAATCATTGACACTAGTATCACCGGTTGCCTGATTAAAACCGGTTTTATTAAATACGGTTTAAAACCAGTTCTGATTTTGTGTCGTTGTAATACGACCCCATTGATAAATTCGATGTAACAAAATTCATTGTAACAAAATTAGGTTTGACTGTATAACAAATAATGTATTTATTAGTTCTGTAATAAACTTCTATTCTGTATACTTTAATTGACTAATATTGTGAGATCGTGTCCGAGTCTCGAAGATGATAATTTATTTTAAAGTCAATAATATTAATACAATAATACAATCACAATTTCTTCCAATTTATTTATACTAAATCGTAACAATAATTTCCGCGAATGTTATATTATGCCTTACTCTCAAAACTATCTTTCACCATCGTCAAACAATTCCTTTGCTAAGCAATACAAACAATGTCTTCTTTAGATTTCACACTATATCCTGATCACGTTTCTTGGCAGGTGTCCAAACTTCACTAAATAAAGTTTATTAAATATTACCACATTAAAAGAAAAAAAAAAATAGAAAAAATAGAGACAAGTATAAAATAAGAGAGAATTAATTATGCACGGGATTAATATGAATTGATAGATTTGTAAAATCCGAAAACAAGGACAAGGACAAGGACAAGGGAAATTTATTAGATGTTAGTCATCAATTTCTTCCTTATTCGTTCTTGTGTAATAATACACTTCAACATCATAAATAATAATTATATTGATATTAAAATAAACAATAATAATTAAATAACGGTCTATCTAATAAACAAATTAATGATTCTCTATTTAAATAAAATAATAATGGTCAAGTAGGTAATTAATATTTAAATCTGATTTAAGCTGTGTGGTATCATATGTGATGGATTTTTCTTTTCATTCTTTTCAACTTCTCTAATAAAGGTAACGAGCTTGAATTTCTTATTTCGGCCAACTAGCTTAACGAGAGTTGATGCCATGGTGTGCTTTTTGACTATATAAATTTTTTGTTTGGAAATACGAGTTAGTATGTGGAAGAGTGTCAATTAATTAGCAACGGTTTTATTCTAAGCCCATATTATTTCATGTTGCAAAAATAATGTTTTTAACAAGAATCATTTACACAGTTAAAGAAATGATTTCTTTTTCTTTTTTAAAAATAATTACATGTATAATTGGTAGGACAAAGTTAATTAACAGTTATATTTACGTAGGTTTTATCAGCGATTCGTATTAAGCGAGGTTACTATGTTTGCCGTGTGAAACAAGTATTTTGGTGTTTCTCACCTTTAATGATAAGTACCAAATAAAGGAATGGGAAAAAATGATGCTAAAACTAAAATGGCATAGGATGAAATTGTACATGCACCAACAATGGTTGATTTCATTTATTTCTAGAATTCACTGTATACGCATTAAAATACATACAGTAGTTTAATAATTTCTTCATGTTATGAATCGTGACTAATTTTTGCCCCATCTTTAAATTTTAATTTTATTATAAATAAAAGTTGCACATATTATTATGTACAAGTGAGCGACTATTTTAAATTGAGCATTTTTAAGCATACATGTTCGTATTAGTATATGTGTTGTTTGTTCTTTAGTTTGGTGTTGTGTCCAACCAACATAGTTTTTTGATTTTGCTTCTCGAGTAGTCAAGAAGCCAATTGTGTAAATACAAATAATAAATTTAGTAACGTTTATTAAATAGATAAACAAGATACACCAAACTTGGATTAAATATCCAAAATTATGGCAGACACTGTCAAGTAAAATAAAATAAATTCAAGATACCAATAACATTAAAAGAACAAAATTTGATGCATTAGTAAAGCATGAAATATTACATCCATCATTAAATCCGAATGAACCTTTCTCTCTACAAAAAAAAGTAACCTTCTGGCTTCATATTTATGTAGTTTTCATGGAGGGGATCTAAAAAACTTAAAGATTCTTGGGTAATGTTATAATGGTTGTCAAGAGTATAGCTTTATCACTTTCCAGGTAAAGTATCGTACTGGTGGTCTTGGTAACATGGATAATGATGGACGGATTTGTGAAATATCAACAATAAATTTCAACCTGTACAAGACATAATACATTATAAAAACAGAAGGACAGCTCATTGTGAATGTCAAGTGTTTTCTTAAAATGGAAAATAAAGTTAACATTTAAAAAAGAAAATGGTTTTCAAATACAAAAATTTACTTGATAATCTAATTAAACAAATCTGTAAAGATTGTGACATTGATCTTGGTGAACGACACATAATCAACTATTCTATGAGAACAATTGTCATAATGCAATTAACAACTTTAGATGTTCCTGCTAATGAAATTTAAGTTCTTATCAAACTATTCCTAAAAATCAGATGCTTAGCAATGTATCGTCTTTAATCCATTCAGAATTATGTAATGAAGAGGGCGATGATTGACAGATAATATTGGGGTTTTTTATAAAGTTTGGTTAATTTTATGGTTTAAGGCAAGTTTACTTTATAAAAATAATAGAACCCTTTTTAGAGAAGTTAAGAGCCAAATATCTGATAATAATGCTTTGAAAAAGTCATTTAAATCCCTTCTGAATGAAAATTTCTCCAAATAACAAAAAACAAAATTTTGTCGATTCAGAATCACCAAGTAAAATTAGATTAGTCAGAAATCATATTGAAATTGATTATAATTAATAGCAATAAATTATTTTAATATGTGAAAGTAATCATTTATGCTTGTTTGTGTCGACAATGATGGTTCATCACTATTGTCATCATTATCATCATCATCATCATCATTATTATTCCGGATTAATTTCTATAATCTCTTTCTCATTTTTTCAAGATCAGATTTTAAATTTACCATATTAAAATAAATGATGATGACGTCGATGATGTTGATTTTGACAAACCCCCACCCGCCGCTATTACTATGAAAATATTGCGACGGAGGTAAGATATTCATTAAAATTTGTTATGTTTAGAATAGCCAGTTGGGGATAACTAAAATTAAACAGAATGTGAAGATATAAAAGAGCTATGCTAGTTTTGTAGGTGTATATTTTGTAACTTATTTAAAATAATTAAAAAATTATATGTAGTCTTACTCAGTTGCGAATTAATTTATTACTAAAAATTATTTGCTAACATCATGATCAATATTCTCACTCTGCAAAATAAAATGAATTAATAATTAATTGATCAATAGTCAATTAACTAATAGTCAATTTTTAAATTTACTCAGCTCATATTTTGCCATCAACAGCACAATCATTTTTTCGCCCAGATGTAATGAGTTATTTTCTGTGCCAAGAAAAGCATTTAATAATGCCCATACAAAACTTTTTGTTGGTCCCATTTACTTTTCCTCTATCACCAGAAAAGGCTTCTCTTGTGATATTTTCAAAGAAAGTCATATCATCATCCTCTTCAATCTCACATAAAGAGTCAAGGGTCTCCTTTGTTGAGTCATTGTCTTTCCACTGTCAATTTAAACTTTTATATTAATAATTTCATCTTTATATTATACAAAATTTAATAAAATATAATTAATATCATATATACCTCTAATATTTGGTTTATTGTTGCATCATGATTGATTTCTTCTAAATTCCGAAATTTTTGAAACAAGCTATATTTAATTTGTCTGATTGCATTACCCCTAGTTGTTCTAAACAATTCTAATGGCTAAGTTTATTAAGAAAAAAAACTATCAATATTTTTCTAAAAATTTTACAACACTTTTTCTAGAGATAGGTTTAAGGTAAGTACTTACTACACCTCTCAGCTTGTACCAGACTTGTTCCCAATTGTCTTTGTCTTTATACATTCTTACTTCTGGAAAGCAATTTACTAAGACACTATGAACAAAATTTTCAATATCTACATCTGCAGGATATTTTTTCCTAATAAATAGATCCCTTCTAAATGACTCTTTAATAATTTTCTATAATAAATAATTGAGGTATTAACAAATTAACATTAATTATCTTAATTATTAAAATAGTTAAAATTTATTATGATTATATTTATACTTTAATGTCTTCTGTTACTTGATAAGTGTTATTATTATGATTATTATTATGATTATTATTATAGTTATATCATTGTGGTCTTTTTTGATTTCTTCAATTAAAGATTGGTAAATTTCAAAATATTTAAATTCAAATAAATTGTGCGCATACGTGTAGACTTTACCCTAAACTTTAGTTCATATCTAACTTTTGATCTAACGATAATCTGAATGATCTTGGTTAACCAAACAGTAAAGATAAAAATAACGAATATTTGCTACTGTCACCGATTAAATTTGGGAGAGCGTATTTTAATTGGTGATAACAATTATTTTTGTTTTGCGTGGATCAGAATGAATAGGGGATCAATGAATTGATTTTGGTATTAGCGAATAATTTTGGTTAAAGAAGATAAAAGTT
>CAUDNR010003124.1:59081-72401 GCA_958430865.1 Entrophospora sp. SA101 | reverse complement strand
AGGTTACACATTAATTGTTCATTAGAGTTTCGACAGAGTTTCGACAGTCATTAAGAGGTTTCGCCCACAACCTTAGACACTAGTCTTTAATTTTGATAGGGATTCTAAGGACGATGATGGTAAAATTTATGCATTAGCAACATTTGTTTTACCAAATGAAAATATACCATCATCAATATTAATATCCAATTTATCAGTACCTTTGGATACTTTAGAAAGAGCAACTGGTTTAATATTTTATTAACATCTAAAAAAGTTTTACATTTATGTGAAGTGATTGAGTGTAGGGTTTGTATTCATGAATACGGTGCAGATCATCTATACTCAAAAGTTAAAAAACTTGAAATATCATGTGATCCACATGTCTGATTTAAAAAAAAATACCACCATTCAACTCAGCTTTAAAAAAGGAGTCTATTAATGTAAAAAAAATTTTGTCTCAAATTTTTTTTGTGGATTTTTCAAATTTAGGAATTAGGTTCAGAAATGCAATAATATATTTTTGTGTTACAATCTTTACCACACCAATATGTTACACTAAACCTCCTTTTTAATATAAGATAATCATATTCAATCATATGGGCGTGGACAATAGAAACGCACCCAACGTCAAAATTACGATTTTGAGAAAATCAAAGATCTGCATTTTTCTATTAAACCTTAATGAAAAATATCTCGAAATATCTCGAAATTTTATTAAGTAAAGTGGGTATGGTTACTAAGCTAAAATTAATTTTTATGATAAATTGCATATAAAAAATGTTATTAACTCAAAATCACAATCCTTGTAATTATCCTTGTTTATATTGCCAATGTCTTGCTTACTATTTTTTTAAAACTTTAACAGAAAATTTCTCAAAATTTTATTAAGTAAAGTGGGTATGGTTTCTAAGCTAGAATTGATCTTCGTGATGAGTTACATATAGAAATGTTATTAACTCAAAATCATATTTTTGACGTTGGGTGTGTTTAAGGTTGCGGGAGAAACTCCTCCAGAAATCAATCGACAGAGTTTCGACAGGTTACACATTAATTGTTTATTATATGAGGTTATATATGCTCTACGTTGTAGGGCGTCATGAATAGGACCTACCAATTGGAAGTTGATTTATTATTTTTTGAGTATTTTTTTTCATTTAATGGTCCACTAAGAAACAAATATCAAGGTTAAGGTTTTAATTTACATAAACCATTCTTTTTAAATAACTAGAGTGATGACAACCGCCAACACCAATAAAATTGTAGTTGCAGATATTTTTTGCAGATTATATCTTCATCTTCATATATTGCCGAATTACTTCTGTCTTTTTTCCCCTAGTGCTAGCGAAGCAAATTTCAATTGCCGATTTACTAACCGAAAATCCGAGCCTTTAGTATTTTTTCACTAATACTAATTACTTAGTTTGTTTGATTTAAATGTTTTTCTGGGCTCTATTCTACCAATTACTACTTTATCGATTTTTTGGTTTGTGTTAAATTTAATATATTTACAGCTGGTTTTATGGGTTTTTATGATGAATTTAAACAGAGTTACGAACGAACCAAACTCAGACCTAAATTCAAACATATACAATAATGATTGTTTTTTCTACCAAAGCGCGTGTTTAGATCGTTCTGTGAGCAATTTATTAACAAATAATGAATGATTCAGCTAATAGTAAGCTATAATGATAATAATATTTGGGGTGACCAACACTTTATCTCAGATATTAATTGTGTCTTGAACTATTTCTTAATAAAATAATATATAAATCAATTCATACGGCATATAAATAAATAAATTTCATTTTTCCTAAACAACAAGTAAAATTTGTAGGAATAAATAATTACATTATGTTTTTATTGAACAAACTACCTGGAATATATATTAGTAAGAGATGATAAAGTTTTGAATTCTGTCCGAGACTACTTACTGCTTTATCATTTATTTTCTCATAAATTTTTTCTTAATAATAGAACACCTTCTAAACCTTCAATGGTGCTACATGTAATTTATTTCTTCATCTTGTAGCATTTATTCAGTTATTAACACATTCATCCTTGTAATTAATAATACTTACAAGATACTTCTTGAGCGTATCGATATACGATGTCATAATAATAATGAGTTTGAATTTTGAAAATTTGAGGAACACGCAGTAATTGTAATCCTTTAAGGTGAGAAAACAAGCTTACTTGCTACCAAAAGAATTGAACCTGCACATCATAAACTGATCCAGAAATTTCCCTTTTTTCCTTATTATTATATAAATATTTACATTTATAACTTTTAGTAAATTAATTTTAATATAATCAATTTAATTAACATGATCTATTTATTATTAAACTCCAAAAAAAGGAATTGAAACCACAAGAGATAAATTAAAGGAACAAGTGAAGAAGTTACGGCAATACACCGATGGCCATGGGTACTTAATATAAAGATTAAAGATGCACCGCAAATTATTATTATATTAGTTTAATAATGTGGCTCCTCAACTAATTGCAACTAATTGCAACTAGTTGCCTATTAAAACTGAATTGCAATTGCAGCTAATTGCAGTTTCTATCTTTAGCAATTTTTATTTGCATAATATTTATTTAATATTGAATATTAAATTCTAAATTAATAATTCCACTGTAAAATATTAAATAAATATGTATATATATAATGTATATGCACATGTAAAAAAAATACATGATGATTATATAGATTGATCCCTAATTCCTTCAGGATATACTAGAGTATAATATTTTCTTGAACAGGCATCTGAACTTCTATTTTTCATAATTTCAGAAATTTTACTCCATTCTCCACTGTATATTCTAACCAAATCAACTAATTTCTTTATTTCACTGCTTGACCATATTGCTCTTTTACGACCGTTTGATTCAAGTTTTCCATCATTAAAATGATTAGTGTTAACATCACCATTATCGTCAAGTTCCAAGCCAACATAACCTTCGTCACCTTTTTTCATCTTTGTTGCTTGATTTTTAATGGATTTAAATGTCCTGCCAGGAAAGTATTCAGCAAGACGTCCATAATCATTTCCATATTTTTTTAATAAATCCTTTAATAAATCTCTATCTGTTTTTGTCCAATCCTTACGTGCAATAAACCAATAACTTTTTTGCTCATTATGAGTTGGTTCTACTAAAAATTGATGATTTGATTTGTAAAACGATATACATTGATTTCTTTTCTTAGTTTTAATTTCCTTTGTTATTGTCTTCCAATCAGGTCCGTATTTTTGATAAAGTTTTGTGAATTGTCCAATTTCTTCATCATTCCATGTTGTATTAGTTCTTATGAAATTACTCATATTAAAAAATGGAAATATGTGTTCATAGTCAAAATAAAATTGTTTAATCTCTTTGACTGATCTCTTATTTTCCAATTTATTCGCTATCAATTTCCATTTAGCTCCATATTTATTGTATAAAAATTGAAGCTCAACAACTTCCATCAATGACCAATTTGTGTTTAATGACTCATAATATTTTGAAATATAATAAAATCTTACATAGCATGCTAATGGTGTTCTTACTGGTTTAAGTTTTTTTGAAATTTCTGTAAAATCATTACCTGAATATCTTAATTTAAATAGCTGGTAAATATCATTTGCACCCCATTTAACCTCTGGTTTTGATTTGTATGCATCATTAATAATATCACGAGGACGATATTTTGTAAGATACTTGAAAACATGTTGACGTATATCATTTGACTTTTTATATGGAAAGTTGGGGATAATTTTATCCCAATCAAAACCATATTCAGTTATTATATTCTTTAATAAATTTTTATCTTCAGGTGACCATTGACATGTTTTGAGACTGAGACTATTACGTGAATTACAATTTAAAGGTGTAAATCCTGGTACAAGTAATGGAACTAATTGCCATTTACCATACTTTTTCAAAAGCAGATTAAATGCATCTATTACTTCTTTTGATAAACAGTGATTAGCTATTGAAGTGACATCATTATTAATTTGGTTCCAAGATAAATGATACTCAAATTCACATGAAGTAGCAGATCTACCAGGAAGTTTACTAGATATTACTAACCAATTTTGTCCATATGTTTCAACAAGTTCATTTAGTAAATTTATTTCATACCTTGCCCAAGGAAGATGATCATGATCTGTTGTTGTTTCTGTGGCGGTGGTGGTGGCGCTGGTGGTGGTGGAAGTTGTGCCTAAAGTTTTTTTGCTTGATGTGAATTTTGAAATTAAATCATAATCATGTCTATGTTTATAAACTAAATCATTTAAAATCTTTATGTCATCATTTGGCCATCTAATAGATGGTGCAACCTGAGTAGGTTTGCTTAATGAAGGAAATTTGTCTGGATTGTTCTTTAAAAAATTTTCTATTTCACTAGAACTTTTACTTGGAAAATGTTTAATAATTTGGTTCCATCTACGTCCATGTATCTCAATTAAATTATTCAAAAATTTAATTTCTTCTTCCTTCCAACTTTTTTCTGTTGGTAATTCTTTTTGATGGTCTAAAATTAAGTCATCATTATCATTGCTATGTTTAAATTTTTTTGTATGATGATCAGGTAATATACTTAATAGATTTTTATATTTTTTAAAACATTCTACTGGTGATTTAGTAAACATATACTTGGAAACCAAATCCCAATTTTCACCGAGTTTTTCAACAAGATTCTCTAATTGTTTAACTTCTAATTTAGTCCATTCATGAGATTCTTTTTGACCAAGTATACCACCACCATCACCACTACTATCAAAATCTATTATATCATCATCTATGAAACTATTATTACTATCGTCATCATTGTTCTTGTTGTTATTGAAATCATCTATCAATTTAACATTGTTCTTTGATAAAGTTGAAAATTGTCTATTTCTAGAATGATCGACAGGTGACGATAATAATACACTATTACTATTAGATGAATTTTGTTTTATTTTACAAGAAAATAATTTATTATGACTTAAAAGTTTTTTGAACATTTTTTATTATTATTATTATTATTACTAATTATTATTACTAATTAACTACTAATGCAAATACTAATAATAAATAAAGAGTTTAGGGATCAGAATTTAAGGGTGGCGTATATCTAACTACTACTACCACTAATACATAATTACTACGTACGATCTTTTTTTAATTTGATCCCAAAATAATCTGTCGATCACACTTTTCTAAAAATTAAGGAATCTAATATCCGCGCAAAAATTTTTAATCACACGAAATTTTTTAACTGGCAAATTCGAATAAAACGAATCATTCGAATAATATTAATATATGCACTATCTAACCCAATTAAAAAACATTTTCCATTTTTCCCTTTGTAGGCCTTGCAGCGCGATAATAATAACAGTAGCGGCAGAAGTAATTGACATATTTTCTTTTCTTTTCTTTAGTCAATTAATAATAATTGTAGCAATTGGATCTTTTCCCTTGTGTTGAGTAATAATAATAATACGAAACTTCTATATAATAAAAATAATTAGCCAATAAAAGTTTTACCCTTGTAACGCAAATTTTTTCGCAATGGTGTAGCCTAATAAATTACTACAAAAACATGTAAATGGACCCGCTATTTTTCACTTGTGGACCAAAAAATTGTATCTGAATTCAGGGGTTAGAGCACGTAGTGCCAAAATGGTATTCGTGATTTGATTTTTACAATGCCTTCGAATGTTGAGGCACGCATCAGAGCAATTCATTTTCATTATCAAAGTTTTATTTTTTTTATAAATTTCATTGTTTGTATTTTGCATGATAATAATAATAAATAAGATTGTCCAAAAAATTCTAAATTCGTTTTGTCTGTTTAGTATTAGAGTTCAAATTCAACCGGCTTGACAAAAATAAGCCATATTCATTCGTAATACCGAATTACGATCAGACCTTGGTTGAATCACAATAACGATCATATAAAGGGTTTGATACCAATGAAGACACACTAATATCCAAAATATGTTCCTTTGTTTAATTCTGTTGGTTTGATCTTGAAAATATGATTATATGAAGGTTATTGAAAGATTTATAAAGTTAATTTTATTAATATTTATATTTTAATCTTTGAACTTTAATAAACTAATTAAAATTTTTTATCTGAATAATTATATTATACCAATATATACCAGCTGATTTTCCAGAACAACTTTATATAAGACGTGCAATTGTACATTAAAATAAATTAGTTGAATTTTACTCTTCTTGAATTAGTTACCAGTCAATTAACATTTCAGAGCTTTTCTCATAAATGTAGAGGCAGGAAATTGTTAATCAATTCATTTCTGTAACAAACTTTTTTGCAAATTAAATAATAAACAAATTTATTCTTTCGTAGTCGAAAATTAAACAGTGGGGTTTAATTGTTTATTTGGTTACCAGAGTGGTGTTTCTATTTTTAATATAGATTCTTGTTCGAATTAGAGAGTGGAATTCTTGCTGATGGCTCATGCTGGGTGTATTGACCCTTTGTGACTCTCTTGTTAAAACATTTAAAATTCGTTAATTGATTTGATTGGTTACATTTGTAATATATTAATAGATTTTTTAAATTTGAAAGTTATACTCAGAAGTGCAACAATATTTTGCAGGAAATGCGGACAAATTCCACTAGGATTATCCTATCTCACCGATGACGAGATGGAATAGGATAATCCTATGTGGGTTATATATGAGAAATGTAGTAATAAAAACAAATAATAAATATATATTTTTCAGGTTCAATGGTGACCAACAAATCACCAACAAATAATAATGACCTCAAAACTTATTCTTAAAATCAACAGTGCCTTAAAATTGCCAATATGTTTATCAAAGATCAGTGATGACCTGGAATTACATTTTAAAGGTCAACCATGATCCTGAAACTGCCAAAAAATTTTAAAGGTCAATAATGTCCTTGAAACTCTATATTAATATGTTTTCAAATCAATTATGACCCTGAAATCCTCTATATTAATATTAACATTAATGTTTTCAAGATAAATTGTGGCACTGAAATATTTTAAAGGTCAAATGTGATCCTGAAATTCACTATAGATTTTAAAGGTCAAAAGTGACTCTGAAATTCACTATGTTTTCAAGTTCAATTGTGATCTTGAAATTCTCTACATGTTTTGAAGGTCAATTGTCTATACATTTAAAGGTCAAATGTGATACTGAAATTCTCTATATGTTTTAAAGGTCAAAGATGACTCTGAAATTCACTATGTTTTCAAGTTCAATTGTGATCCCGAAATTATCTATATGTTTTCAAGGTCAAATGTGACTCTGAAATTCACTATGTTTTCAAGTTCAATTTTGACCCCGAAATTATCTATATGTTTTCAAGGTCAAATGTGACCCTGAAATCCTCTATGTGTTCAAGTTCAATTGTGATCCTGAAATTCGCTGTGTTTTCAAGGTCAAATGCGAGCCTGAAATTCTCTATGTGTTTTAAAGTCAATTGTGATCCTGAAATTCTCTACACATTTTAAAGATCAATTATGATCCTGAAATTCTGTATATGTTTTAAAGGTCAAAGGTGACTCTGAAATTCACTATGTTTTCAAGTTCAATTATGATCTTGAAATTCTCTACATGTTTTGAAGGTCGATTGTCTATACATTTAAAGGTCAAATATGACACTGAAATTCACTGTGTTTTCAAGTTCAATTGTGGCCCCGAAATTATCTATATGTTTTCAAGGTCAAATGTGACACTGAAATTCACTGTGTTTTCAAGGCCAAATGCAAGCCTGAAATTCTCTACACATTTTAAAGGTCAATTGTGATCCTGAAATTCTACACATTTTAAAGATCAATTGTGATCCTGAAATTCACTATGTTTTCAAGTTCAATTGTGACCCTGAAATCCTCTATGTGTTCAAGTTCAATTGTGATCCTGAAATTCACTGTGTTTTCAAGGTCAAATGTGAACTTGAGATTATCTATATGTTTTCAAGGTCAAATGTGACCTGAAATCCTCTATGGGTTCAAGCTCAGTTGTGATCCTGAAATCCTCTGCATTTTAAAGGTCAGATGTGGTCCTGAAATTCTCTGCACATTTTAAAGGTCAATTGTGATCCCGAAATTCTCTGTTTTCAAGTTCAAAAATTTTCTATATGTTTTCAAGATCAAATGTGACCCTGAAATTCTCTGCATTTTAAAGGTCAATTGTGTTCCTGAAATTCTCTAGAAATTTTTATGTTTTAAGGTCAATCATGATCTTGAAATTCCATATATGTTTTAAAGGTCAATAATGAACACAGAAATGGTTATACAAATCCTCAAATTTAAAAATAATTAATGTTTTCAGCAATGCTTTAAATTTATTAATATAAATTCTTACAAATTACATAAAAATAAAATCTATTCCCTTATAACAATCTTGGGAATAATTCGCAAAAAAAAATCACAAACTTTATATTTTCCTATGATAAAGATTGTATTGAATGTTGGAAGAAAAAATTAAATTTCCTTGAAGATCATGTGTCACAAGTGATATATAGCCAATAATAATTTCAAACAAAAAAAAACCCGCATTATTTTATTATTATTAAAAAGTTGGCTCTATTCTCAAATTTGCTAATACTAATATTATTGGTGGTGCAAATAGTCAGTTTTATACATTAATAATTGATTTAGAGACAAATATTTAGACTTTCAACATTTCAACATGTTTCAACATTACAGCAAATCAAGTGACCTTGTCAAATATATTTCAACAGTCGAAATGCCTAATGTTTGTTGAAACTATCCTTTTGACTAATGACTCTAGATGAGCAAGGAAGCACACAATAAAAATAAATTGATTTTTTCTTTATTATTCATTGTTCAAGGTCACACAAATTAAAGATTTATTTGTGAAGATAAATTTATTTAATTAATATTAATCTTAATCTAAACAAATCTTAATCTAATCAGATATAAAACTATATTCAAGATCAATGATGATGACCTCAAAGACTACCAATTATTGCCTGTATGTTTTTTACTGACCTTGAAATACCCAATTATTATTTCTTATATATTTTTGAGGTCAACAGTAACCTTCAAACTGCCAATTAATTACTCCATGTATGTTTTTATATATTTTCAAGGTCAATTGTGACCTTTAAAGCACCAATCAATTATCATCAATTTTTCATTTGAGATATTATCAATTTTTTTCAAAACAAAACAAAAAAATATGGAATCACTCCAAGATCAAGAGTTGAAATTTACAACAATCATTAGTTACTTGAACAATAGTATGCCAGAAACCACCAATATTTCATTCAATAAAGGCTACTTTACCATATTTAAAAAAAGATCTCCAAGCAGCCAATTAAACACAATAAAAGGAAAAATAGATTCAAATGTAAGTTATTAGCAATTTGATATTTAAAGCAAAGCAATAGAGTAACCACAATTTGAGATATTTAATCCAAAAACAAAAGAGTTAATACAAATAATTTTTTTCTAGATAGATATATTGTATACTGAAGATGAATTAAACAAAATTTTAGTAAGTAATGAAAATTGATGAGTAAATTGTAAATGATTCAAAATTGTATAATTAACATTTATTTTTAAAATATTCTTAGGATTTAAAGTTAAATCAGGTAATTAATAATCATGATTTAATTATTGTTTATTTATTTTACTATATAGTATGTATATATATAATATATAAAATATTTATCTTATATTTAATTTATTTTTAAATCAATTTTTATAGAATTTAAATAATCATGATCACTGATACTGTTATTATTACTGATGTTGTCATGATTATTTAAATTCTATAAAAATTGAATTTAAAATAAATTAGTTAAGATAAATATTTTATATATATACTACAGTAAAATAAAAATAATAATTACATCATGATCACTGATACTGTTATTATCACTGATACTGTTATTATTACTGATGTTGTCATGATGTAATTATTATTTGAAACTGCTGACTTTAAGCACTTAAAAAACCAGTTAAACATTTCTAAGCTTTCGTTATCAAATAAAGATTGACATAAAATTATTGATTGTCCTTCATTGTTTACACCAAGGACAAACATAAAATCATATTAAATTTGTTTGACTTGTATGTACTGTCAATTATTACTATGTCATTGTATTTGTGCCAGTTTTTTAATTGAGTGGGGCTCATCCAAAAAATTCTATTCAATCTTCTGGTATCATCAATATAGAACTCAACAAACCATTCTGGATCATTATTTTTCATATAAGTCAGTTTTTTGCATAAATTTCCAGCATCATTTTTTGATACCCTTTTCACAGATTGCACAAAATTATCCAGTTTTTTATCATTTATTCTTTCATTTGGACACTTTTGTTTTATCATATTTTTTATTTGGGGTAATTTAATTTTTTGATTAACAAAAAATTCAATTTCTGCCCAAACATTTTTATCAGTATTTTTGTAAGAATAATATTCAATTTCGTCCTGTGTTATTTCATGATTATGTTTGTTCTCAAATTTTGTAATATGGACTCCTTGAGATGCTGAGTTTCTGATATTAACTTGCCAAGGACAGTTGATTTTTTTTGATTGTTTATTATGCTGATTTAGAGGATCCAGATTTTTCCTACTCTCTTTTTTTTCCAGAATAGTTACATCTCAAATAAGCACCATCATGTCTTGAGGATCCGATGCTTGCATCAAAACCTTGTCCTCTTGCATATTTTTTAACATCTTTTACTGCCTCATCAATTGATTCCCAATGTTTTGACAAATATGATTTTATTTCATCAGATTTCAATCTATACTGATCAGAATCCATTGAATTATCATAATCATCATAGCAAAGATTATTAGAGGTTTCACCACAATCATTATAATTAATGTAGTCTTTATAGTTTTTGTAATCAACATCATCTTCATAATCTTCACAACCAAAATCATATTCACAACCAAAATCATCTTTGCAACCAAAATCATCTCTGTAATCATAATCTTCATAATCTTCACAACCAAAATCATCTTTATGATATTCATAATCATCATGGTTGAAGTTGTCTTCATAATTGCCATTATTATTATTATTATCATTGCAATCAATATTGTTGCCATCTTCATCCAAATATGATTGTAATGGAAAATTGATTTTAATTGAATCTCTAACACCTTGTGGAAAACCAAATTCTTCTGAGTTGCAATTTAGAGTTAGGCATAAATATCTAATTCTAAAATAATCAGATTGTTGCATACTCCATGATTGATTGCTTATCCCAATTTCTTGTTCAATATAATTTAAGACAATTATTCCACAATCTAAAGTTGCATTTTGATGGGGAATCTTTTTAATGTAATAAATTCTATTTTCAAACACGATATTATAATTAATAAAAAACTGGTTAATGTTTTTTATTAAACCATTTGGAGCTGTTGTATGTGAAATTGAAATTATGTGAAATTGAAATATTATGGAGTGAGGTGAAATTCTGATTGGCTAATTTGAATTTCACGCATGTAAATTTGAAATTCACATAATTTCATTTTCATGTACAACAATGCCATCAAAAAAATCTGACAAAGATGATTCGGCAAAGTCTTCCAAGAAAAAAACAGTTCCATCCCATTTAGCTAAAGAAGATATCAATGCCATACTATTTGCCAAGCAACTCAAAGCTAGAATAAAAAGGTTAATGCCCATTACCATATGGGGGTTCTCTAGCAAAAACCGGTTCCGAGGTCCTCTGACCAAATTCGAGTTTTTTATATAACATCAATCTATAAGATATAGACTATAATTGGTGAAAGTATTAGACCCTGTTTGTTTAATAAAAAAATGAAGAATCGTAGGCCAGATACTTTCTTTAGAATAATTTGCGCAAATTTAAAAAGATCTACGCACCCTATTTTTATTGTTACACACAATAAAAAATTTCTTTGCGTATTAAAATAATAATACATACACATTAAAAAAATAATACATTAAACTATTAAATTAGTTAGGTTTTGGACAAAGAATATCTTTAAATGGCTCATCTACATGCTGGCGAATTTTTTTATACAAATAATTTTTTCTATCATCTGATAATGGAGCAATCTCAAGTATATTTAATGGAGTATTTTTATCAAAATTAGTATTTTTTAGAAGTTTGAAAGAAATTTCTTCCCTACCAGATTTTTTTGAAACATAAACTTTTCCAATATCTTCTGAACTACCACTAAATCGAAAATGGTAATATTTTCTTATACTTGGTAAGGCTCTAAAATTATCATTTAATAAAGAACTAAAATCATACCACCTCCAACCTAAGCCATCATTATATCTAATTGACTTGTTATTTCTAGATGATTCATTTATAACATTTTCAACATCATCAACAGTATTTATGCAACTATATTTGTATAATTTTTTAATGGATCCAAAAGAAGCATCACAGATGAATTTTGTATGCCCAGGGATCATAAAATTTATGTAAATATTATCATACCACCCTAACATTATTATCCATGACCAGAACCAGAGTGATGGATTGTTTTTATTCTGTCCAAAACAATTATCACATGTAACATAGAGAGATTTTTTATTAACATTTCCAATTTTTAAAAGAAAATGATAAACCATGTTTAAGGTTGTGTTAGCTCCTTTTGGTACATCTTTTGGTAATTCATCCTCTCCTATGGTAAAATTTAGCTGATGGTTATCACCTTCATCAGTTTTACATACACCAAAAAGATGTATTAAAAAAGGTGACTTGAAATAAATTGATCCAACTTGTTGAGGAGAATAGGGAGCTACAACACTTTGTGCCCAATCATAGCAGATGTGTGTTATTGATGAATCATTTTTATATTTATTAATTACTTGATTATAGTGTTCTCTTTCAACTTTTGCAGTTAGAAGATGTTTATCATATTCAAACTTGATATTTTCTTGATCATCTTGATCCTTTGTTGCTTTTAAATTTGATCTAAATTCTTCGCAAGTATCACAAAGATCACTTCTAGATGTTAGAAATTTAATGTGTGGTGTCAATCGTTGCCAAAGATTGTAAAATGTTTTATATGCAATAATTTTGGTAGATTCATCATGTTCTAAATAAAAATGTCAATGAAATTCTTTATAGACTGTAGTATATCTTTGATCAGTTGGTAAATAGATATACGGTTCTGAATCATCTCTGAGTTTCATTGGAGAAGGTAAACCATGTATATTTGAATATTGCAATAGAAATTGTTTAAATATATTTGCTAAATCAAGATCAACTAAGGCTCGTGAATAGAGCTCCGAACGAGTCGGGTCGGGTCGGGTCAGTGGTTCAACCCGAACTTTTAAACAGTTGACCCGACCCGACCCGTCGGGTCAACGGGTCACAGATTAAGAAAATTACAAATGTAGATA
>CAUDNR010003124.1:46742-59071 GCA_958430865.1 Entrophospora sp. SA101 | reverse complement strand
TTAATTTTGTGTTCCCAGTACGTTCCCTCCTGTAGGCAGAATGAGCAGAATGCAAAAAAGATGAGCAACCAAAAAATTTTTTTTACTTAATATAAAAGTACAAAAAATGTTTTCATAATAAATACCATATTTAATAAAACCAAGGAAGTTTTTTTCACAAATTTTGTTTGATTGGTTAAAGACTTGTACTAGTCACAAGTTTTTTAAAAAATTTAAAATCCCACAATTGTCACTAATTATCATATGTGTAACCTTATTGCATGGAGCCTACCCTTAAAAAATAATTACCAATTTTAATTGCTAAATATGTGAATGAAAAATCAAAATACAGACTATTTTGCAAAGGCTTCGGGTCCTTTGTATTTATATGAAGTAATGAAAAATTAAGAGTTATATATTAAACATTTGTCTGCGATTTAGATATTAAGTTTTATATATGGGGGGTTTTCTAGCAAAAACCGGCTGAGAAACATAATAAATTTTTCGAGAAAATGACTCCTGAAAATTTGTTACACGAAAATTGGTTATTTTAAACCCCAAAATTTGTTACTATTTTTAAAAAATAAAACGGCCGAATTTTCATAATTCTTATATTTATAAATAAATTAAATTAAGCAAAATCTTTATAAATAGTGTAAAAAATTTTAAAGACAAGTAAAAATCCAAATATTATTTTATTAAAAAAATATCATCTGTAATTTCCACTATGTCTTTTTATTCAATTCCTAACAATTCGGAAGAAAATATTGAATCACCTGAAGATTTGCTTAATAGTGAGACTATAGATGATTTGACTTCAGAAAATCATCAAACCCCAGATGTCATCATGAAAACCCATGAAAATTTAATTTTTCAAGATATTGAGTTATCTGAATTAGGATTAGAAGAATATGAACCAAATGAATTGGTACTTGAAACAGTCTATGATTTGAAACTATTTTTTAACAATTCATCAAACTGTAATTGTCGAAAAAAATCTAGAATTTGTTTTGAAAAAATTGGGTTCAAAAATTTTTTTGAAAGATACATGGAACTAAAAGAATTGGAAAGTAAAGAATTAGATCTTTGTATTAAAACACAACTAATGGTTTTTAAATATAAATTAAAGAGTGGAGATGATAAAACCACCCATAATTATAAATATCAATTTAACTCATCAATACCCATTTGCCATCCAGTTTTTTTAAAATTGTGTGGTATTCATAAAGACAAATTACTTGCTTTGCAAGATTAAAAACAAATGGTTTAGAGGATTGTGTCCATGGCAATATTAAAAATGTTCCTAAAGTTAATTCACTAGCCTTAGTTGATCTTGATTTAGCAAATATATTTAAACAATTTCTATTGCAATATTCAAATATACATGGTTTACCTTCTCCAATGAAACTCAGAGATGATTCAGAACCGTATATCTATTTACCAACTGATCAAAGATATACTACAGTCTATAAAGAATTTCATTGACATTTTTATTTAGAACATGATGAATCTACCAAAATTATTGCATATAAAACATTTTACAATCTTTGGCAACGATTGACACCACACATTAAATTTCTAACATCTAGAAGTGATCTTTGTGATACTTGCGAAGAATTTAGATCAAATTTAAAAGCAACAAAGGATCAAGATGATCAAGAAAATATCAAGTTTGAATATGATAAACATCTTCTAACTGCAAAAGTTGAAAGAGAACACTATAATCAAGTAATTAATAAATATAAAAATGATTCATCAATAACACACATCTGCTATGATTGGGCACAAAGTGTTGTAGCTCCCTATTCTCCTCAACAAGTTGGATCAATTTATTTCAAGTCACCTTTTTTAATACATCTTTTTGGTGTATGTAAAACTGATGAAGGTGATAACCATCAGCTAAATTTTACCATAGGAGAGGATGAATTACCAAAAGATGTACCAAAAGGAGCTAACACAACCTTAAACATGGTTTATCATTTTCTTTTAAAAATTGGAAATGTTAATAAAAAATCTCTCTATGTTACATGTGATAATTGTTTTGGACAGAATAAAAACAATCCATCACTCTGGTTCTGGTCATGGATAATAATGTTAGGGTGGTATGATAATATTTACATAAATTTTATGATCCCTGGGCATACAAAATTCATCTGTGATGCTTCTTTTGGATCCATTAAAAAATTATACAAATATAGTTGCATAAATACTGTTGATGATGTTGAAAATGTTATAAATGAATCATCTAGAAATAACAAGTCAATTAGATATAATGATGGCTTAGGTTGGAGGTGGTATGATTTTAGTTCTTTATTAAATGATAATTTTAGAGCCTTACCAAGTATAAGAAAATATTACCATTTTCGATTTAGTGGTAGTTCAGAAGATATTGGAAAAGTTTATGTTTCAAAAAAATCTGGTAGGGAAGAAATTTCTTTCAAACTTCTAAAAAATACTAATTTTGATAAAAATACTCCATTAAATATACTTGAGATTGCTCCATTATCAGATGATAGAAAAAATTATTTGTATAAAAAAATTCGCCAGCATGTAGATGAGCCATTTAAAGATATTCTTTGTCCAAAACCTAACTAATTTAATAGTTTAATGTATTATTTTTTTAATGTGTATGTATTATTATTTTAATACGCAAAGAAATTTTTTATTGTGTGTAACAATAAAAATAGGGTGCGTAGATCTTTTTAAATTTGCGCAAATTATTCTAAAGAAAGTATCTGGCCTACGATTCTTCATTTTTTTATTAAACAAACAGGGTCTAATACTTTCACCAATTATAGTCTATATCTTATAGATTGATGTTATATAAAAAACTCGAATTTGGTCAGAGGACCTCGGAACCGGTTTTTGCTAGAGAACCCCCATATGGTAATGGGCATTAACCTTTTTATTCTAGCTTTGAGTTGCTTGGCAAATAGTATGGCATTGATATCTTCTTTAGCTAAATGGGATGGAACTGTTTTTTTCTTGGAAGACTTTGCCGAATCATCTTTGTCAGATTTTTTTGATGGCATTGTTGTACATGAAAATGAAATTATGTGAATTTCAAATTTACATGCGTGAAATTCAAATTAGCCAATCAGAATTTCACCTCACTCCATAATATTTCAATTTCACATACAACAGCATCTTGAACAAAAAATTATATCTTACAAGAAAAAAAAATATACAATATTTATTATAAATTATGAATATGAAACACGTTTAACACCACTGGAAATTCTAGAAAATATCCTTGCCATCTCTCTTTCTGGGTTGACGTCAAAAAAAAAGCTTAATCATTTTTATACAACAATACATACCTCTTATTTACTCGTAAAAACAAGAGAAGATTAAGACGCATTTCAGATAAGAAATATTTATAATAACATTGAAATAATTGTATACTATTATTTTTAGAATGTAAATGATGGCCCATCAAAATCCGGATCAAGATTGCAATTAACTTTTTGTGTTCCTACTTTAGCCTAGACTATTTTATCTTCCGTAAATGTATCAGTGGTCAAGGAAATAAAAAATATAAATGGTTTATCATGCGTTTTTTCAGATTCTACCATATTACATAATGCATTAGATTCAACAAAATTGAATTACAATATTTTTTATATAAATAAGCTTTTTAATATATCTTGCAAATAGTATAAAACAATGACAAACATGCAATCTACAATCAATTCATTGAGGGAATTAAATTCCAAACTCGTAGCAAAGATTTATGAACTTAGAAAAGAGAATGATGATATTAAGGCCGAAACTATCGAGATCAAGGCCAATATTGCAAAAATTAAAGCAAGCTTTGGAAAAATACAAAGGCAGATTCACAAATCTAGAACAGAGAGATAAAATGACCAGCCTTATTGCAAAATTTGATGATGATATTAAGGAAATCAGACAACCTTCGGCTAGGAATTCAAAAGAAAGGTCAACTGAAAAAAACAAAATTAATTATCAAAAGGCGAGTACAGAGATATTTAATAAAATAATTTTAGAATATTCAGAAATAAAGATAGAAGATTTGCGTGAGGTGACTGAAAAGGGTAGAAAAATTTATACATTACTTGAAGGAATTGGGATAGATAAAATCGGATTACTTTCTAAATATAGTGCTGATGATATTTCTAGTTTAACAGATGCTCAAATACAAAATATAATAAAAAGTTATACTGATGGACTTGCCAAATCTTAAAAATTTTAGATAAGTATTACAGTTGATATTTTGCATTGTGCGACTGATAAATTATAAAACTAGTACTCAAAAAAGATGCAAAATTTTATTAAAATATATATAAAGTCATATATTTAAAAACATATATATTATTTTTTTTGTTTTACCAGCACTGCGTTTTCTGTATAACCATCTGGCCGAGAAAAAAATCAAATCGGGATTAATACTTAGTCTCTACTACAAAACACCATTAATGAACCAGTTTGTAGATCAACCTTTCCAAGCATAGAAAATGAGTTTGTAATTCATGTTTACTGCTTTTATTTACATGATGTACTAAACCAACTCATTAATATTTTTTTTTGTTATATTATTATTATACAATATATAAATTATATTACCATGAAAATAGTCAAAGCTAAAGTAGGAACGCAAAAAGTTAATTGCCGTCTTGAACCAGGATTTCTGGGGCTTCTATGTGTACTGATAAAATCCTTAAGAAAATTGGAGGGAAAATTACTAGAAGAATAACTCTTGAAGACAAAGATAGCAAATTCTTCAATGAGATGACTACACATCCACTTGGATGGGCCGTAATTCACCTCTAACGTAAAAAAAAACACTCAAATTAGTAACAACAAATCTATCACAATTCTGACCAAAGTAGTCATGGAAAAATACAATTCCAAAATGTCGAACTATATCCTGCTTGGTAATAAGTGGTTTTGTACTAAAGAATATGATGAGGTTAAACTTCCGACTTATTTACTGGAAATAGTAACAAATGCAGAAGATGCTTGGGTAAGAACAACTCTGCGTATCAAGAATTACGAAGAAAAAGGATCAAGGGTCATAGTATCTGTTAATAAAAGTAATGACACCCATACCGTTTTTAGTATCTGAGTCTGATTCTTTTGACAGTGATTCAAGTAATTCTTCCTCATCCAGTTCTGACTCGGAAAATGGAGAAGTATATACAATTACAAAGCGAAAATGTAGATGTGTGGAAAAAAAAGAAGATTAATAGAAAAATCACCTACTTCTCTTCCGATTCATCTGGATCGTGCCCAATTCTTCTAGCAATCATTCGGTGGTTCCTGGCCTATATAGACTGGAATTTGGGCAAGTTTTGGTACAATATTTAGATGGATATGTTGTCTTGATGCCTGTACCATAATTGGTGGGTTATTATGAAGCGTTAAAATTTGTTGATTTAAATTTAAAATTATTTGCCTCAAATTTTTTTCCTTATTTTCCCATTTTTTGTGTTTCACCTTTTGCTTGATATGCTTACTCTTTCTCTTTGCATGCTTCCTATGCCAATTTTGTAAGTCAATTTTGCATGTTTGTAATTGACCGGTCTGGAAATTGTTAGCCTGGTTAAGAAGATCGAAATTATTATTTGCAGTATCTAACTAAGCCTGTAGTTGTGCGATAGTTTGTGCATCTTGGTAATTTTGGGTCTGAAACTGGGTTGCAAAATTATTTAACTGATTAACTGTATTAGCATCTCGTTGATATTGGGTCTGTGCTTGGGTATTTTCCCACTCAGCTATATCTTGAAGCCCATGCACGGAATCATTAACTGTAATAATCTTGTTTAGAATATCTCTTTGATTCCAAGCCGAAGTTTGGGGGTTTCGAATAATATAATCATGTCCATTTTCATCTAGAAATGTATCAAATGTGGTGCTAATCTCGTTGAGAGCTGGTGGCTGAATCTGATTCACCATCTTAACTATATTAAGTGAATCTTTGATTTCTGCAGGTTTATTATATTTTCAAGGGGTAATTTTTTTGAATTTTCTTTTTTAATATGATCACTTCATCTTTGAGTATAGACAACCATCACTCTAGATCAAGAATATAATTCTCTTTTTATTTGCATCCTTTAGAGTAGACTGAAGACGTTTTTGCAAATCAGATACTTGGAATTTGAGTTCCTGTACCTCCTTTTGTAAGTAATGATTGTGGTATTCTGAAATGAAATGGTTCTACTGCATTGTTCTAACTCTTTTATAAGGACGCGGATTTTTTTCTCATTTGTTTGATTTATGTCTACTTCTTTACCAACTCTTTACACAACTCTCGATTAGTACCTAACAGTTGTAAGTATCCAGGATCAGTTTGAAAATTCATATCAAATATCTAGCCTTAGTTTATAGTATCTATTATAATATTTCGTGATAATGGCAATGAATGTACCTACTATTATAATCAGAGCCGATGAGGAATTAAAAATCGTTCTTCCTCTAATCTACTATCATATACCCGGATTTTATTCAAACGCGAAACAGTTACAAAAGGCTTGTTGGAGAGAAGGATATAATCATTTTTCCCTGCAAAATATCGCAAAATGGTTAAAGCACCAGTATGTTAATCAAACACACCTCTTTCCGCAAAAATGCAAAGCCGAAGCAGGGTTCCAGAAGATATATATTCCTAACAAAGTACATCAGTGCGATCTGCTGGCCCATGGTTATGATGATCAGGATGGTGAAAAAATATACCTCTATACTTTAGTGGTAATAGACGTTGCAACTCGCTATAAAGCTGGACATTCGTTAACATCAAAGAATAGTTTAGAAATTTGGAAAGCTATCGAAGAAATTTACAATGATCTCAACAATCCTCTTGCTGTTAATGTTGGATGATGGGAAAGAATTCTCTGGACACTTTGCACGGGGAATGCAATGCCACAATGTATTTACAGTCAAAGCTCGTTAAATTCATGGGGTTGGCACAGAAAAATTTATGAATTTATCGAATTAATTCCATTATTGAAAGTCACTCCCAATTATTTAATTATTTAATAATTAACAAATAATAAAAATACTAAAACAATTCATTATTCATTTGTAAAAAAATCATCCATGGTTGATTGCTTCAAGCTATCTAAATGGAATTTAAATAATTGCGAATGAAATTTCCGAAAAGTAGACAAAGTATTTAGGTTATAAGAAAAATTTGGAGGAGGGTTTTTTGAATATTCCAAAGCACTTTTAACTGGTATAGAAGGTTCAGGTTCAATTCCTTCGTCTTCATCTTCAGCAACTTCATTATTTTGTGAAGGATGTACTGTTTCAATAATTTCTGCATAAGAAAACTCTTCAGAAACTTTGTTATCAATGTTTACAAATTCCATTGTTGAAATGGGTTCACTAAAATAGAGTTTATTTATTTCTTCTTGTAATTCATGAATCGTATTTAAATCATAATCTGGCAAAATTTTAGTCTTCTTCTAACAATTAACTATTGTTGATTGTGAGACTGCATCCCATGCTTCACCACAAAAATTAATTGCATCCAAGATATTAATAGGATCTACCAAACTTTTATTGTTGTTTATTGTATCATCATATGCATCAACACAATTCTTTTTCTGTATTAGGCTTTAAATGAATTGATTATACCGGCATCTAATGGTTGAAGATGTGGGGGTGTGTTTGGAGGTAAATAATGTACATTAATATTTGAAAGTTGTCCAATATTAGTTATATTGTTCGTAGAAGCATTATCAATAAGTAAAAGTATATGACGATTTTGATTTCTCGTTTGTAGAGAAAATCTTCCCAAATAGAAAGCTTGCATCCAAGCAGTAGGATTCCAGTAATAACTTACTGGTAAGCTTTCTTTATTAATGCCACAAAGTGGTCGAGGAGTTTTAAATCAATGGATAAACAATGGTTTAAGTTTAACACTACCTGATGCATTGCATGTAAGCATCATAGTAACTCGATTTTTTGATTTCTTGGTACCAACAACAGGTCCAGTTGCTAATGTTTTTGATGGTTCAAGTTCCCAATACAATGCTGTCTCGTCTGCATTAAATACATTGTTTAAATCATATTGCCTAATGATACCTTTTAGTTTAACATGTTCTTCTTCTAATGCATCAAGTGGTGCACTCTGACCTTCTCCTGATTTCACAAAAGATCATACATTAAATCTCTTTTTAAATTTTTGCAACCAACCATCAGATGCTGTAAAATTATTAATTTGAAGCAAATCTCTAAAGTCCAATGCATTTTTCTTAAGAACATCATTAGTTACTGTTAAGTTACTTATGCGAGCAGTGAGAACCAAATAACAACTGCTTCTTCAATTTTAGGAAATGCAGTTTGACAATTTATTTTTTTATTTAATTCTGTTGTTTCTGAATCTAAAGCAAGTTATTTATCCTTATTTTTAAAAATTTTAGAGATTACTGTTTGAGTGACATTATATTTAGCTGCTAATTCTTCTTGTGTTGGTTTTGGTTTAACTAAAAGCTCTTCACAAATTCTACATTTTTCAAGAAAAGATAAGTTGTTTTTTGTTATTTTTTTGTCAATTGAAACTTCATTATCATCTGTAATTCTATGCCTAATTTGAAAGCTTGAATTCATTTTTTTCAATGGTTAATAAAGTTCTTAAAATAATGTGACTTGATGGTTTATCCAAAAAATCGAATTATTACTTAGTCAATATTTTTAATGGTTACACAAGATATGAAATTAAAAAGCGAGATTTATTATATGATGGCATATAATAAAAAGTAATGGAGATATGACTTTATTGATTATCAAGATTTTATTATGACTATGAAATTATCAAATAGGATTTTAATATAAGTGGCATTGGTTCCTGAAAAAATAATGAATTTAGGCAATTATGAATTTATCAAATATGAATTTAACAAGCTTTGACTGTATCTGGGTTGACAACCTTTATAGTTTCAAAAGTTTACCATTGATCAAAGCATTGAAATGAAAGATTAGCGCAAATAATATACAAAATTCAATATGCTATAGAATCATCTGGCCATTGGGATGAAAATGTTTGGAATGAGACAGTCAAGATGTAATCCTTTTAATAACTTAGGTCAAGATGGTAGAAATTCTTTTCCTAACAAATCTTCGAATATATACCTTGATGTACACTCCCCTTTCAAATGAGGACATAGTGGACATCAGTCATACCTCTTCGTAATAACTTCAAGTGGCCTCTCCCATAAATGATTCTTATGACATGAAAATAAGAAAGTTGTAAGACTGGTTTGAATGAGGCATTTTCCTCCACGTTTTTCGGTGTAAATTTGAGCTTCAGTAAGGTTTGTCATGTTTATACTTATGTATATATATAAGTATTAAGAAAAAATATCACGTGCGCATTATAATTTATAACGCCAATCACTCTTGGCAAGAAAAAACATTAATATTCAGAATTGTGTCTAATATTTTATCTCTATTATATAAATCATATTGATGAAGTTAAACCGTTGAAGAAATCTTTAGATCATGAAAACGCTCCAAAGTGGCCATACTATATTGTAATGTCTGGAAGATCAAACACCAGTAAATCCAATATGGTGTTACATCTTTTTCTTGGGGATAAATATTATGATATGAAAATGAAAAAAAAACGAATTGATAAACGTCATATATGATGTAATGATATTGTATTAGTAGGGCACCATACCAATGAACCCAAATTAATTTTTTCTATGGTTGACGAATTTGTGGAAAACTTCAATAATATGGATACCTCCAATTATATTAGGAATGTTATTCATAATAAATCGTGGAAGGAAAATGAGGTTGAACTATTAAAAATGACAGAATGGATACTTGGTGTATTGTAAGTAACTAATAATCATATATTTTCCGCATCTAAAATCAACACACTAAAAAATTTATATTTGTAAATTTAGAAGAGATATATGGCGTAATCTGTAATTTGGTACAAGTATGGCCTGTAGTATGCAAAGTGGGGGAACCTATATTACAGATGCAATCATGCCGTTACTTCATGCCAGTTTGGGGGACCTACCAAATGGATATATCTGTTTAAGTTCAGCTGAACGTCAAAGCTTGGCAAGTAAAGTACGTAGAAATGATGGAACAGATAAGGAGAAAATGGGTAAAAAACCCAATATTATGGCCTTAGAAAAGTGCAATGGGAAATTACTGGAATTTTTATATGTGGAGAGTTGACGCATTGTTTGTAGCAACACTAAAAAAGCAGATGATGGAGTGGAATTATGGAGAGAATTGTTAGATGGAATTAGTTATATTTATTCTGCATGTAAACCCATTTGTAATCAGTTTGGCCCAAGTAGCTGGCGAGAAGATATATTTAAATGTTCTTGTAAAAGATGCAAATGGGAAATTAAGATACTTCCATCTAGATCATGCTGAAATTCCCTTGACCTTGGAAGTTTCATGGCATACCAAAGCTTCTCGTAGGATTACTATTAACCTTAAGAAATATTATAATTATGAACAAGAATTTACTCATACATAGTGATCACAATCATCATATTCATGAATATAGGGGGTTACACTTATCAAAATCAAGTGATTGACACATAATTTTAAGGGATTTTTGGATTTTTGATAAGTGTAACCCCCTTAATGAATATTCATGAATATGATGATTGTGATCACTACGTACACAATAATTATTTATCCGATTGGTTTTTTTTGGTAGGACAGACACAAATTGTTTTTTTTTTTTTTGGGAAAAACAAAAAACAATTTATTTTTTGGCAGAGTCCAAGGTGACAAAACGTGAGTGTTGTTGTTTGGTTTGGTTTGGGTTTCCCAAAGAAAACATGTTAATAACTAACCAGAGGTACTTTTTTTTATTTGTATTGATATGTATGAGGTTTCTTTTATTTTAGCTTATAAATATTTTAATTGGAATCAAAACGTGGAGCAGATCTTGCTGGGTAATTCAAGATTTCATTGATAATATTTTGCTTTGCATAATCGTAATAATAACACTATTATTAATATATAATTACAAGATATCAAGGCAGCATGACTGACTATTACAGAAGAAACAATTCAAGTATGAAACAATTCAATGTGATGATTGATTATCAGGTGTTGAAGCATGCATGCTATCTTGAACTTTACAGTCATTCTCTCATGTTCCTTGTGTTCAAAAGGCTAATCTGACCTGATTAATTGATGATACAATGATGCAACAGAATTCCAAGGGTGTTTGTGTGGCTTTGGAATTTACCAAGATTGCATTGATCATCATGGATGTTTTACTAATCTTCCCAGACTAGAGATGGCCACTTGCATGCTGGTCAAAAAGTTGCCTACTCTAGGGCAAGGATGGTAATGTGATCAAGTTACAACTCTGGAGGAATATCAAGAGAATCTGCAACTTGTTCCAAGCACAGGAGGTCACAATTCAGAGCAGGGTTGGTGGCCCTGAAATTGCATTTGGACTCTGATGTTAAGAGGAAGCTGTAAAATAAAATGGTTTAGATTTTGTTTGGTATGTCTAAGGCTTTACATGAGCCAGCTCGCAAGCTGGCTTGAGAACTTACTAAGTTATTCGGCTTGTGAGGAGCTTTAGGTATGTTACATATAAATTAATAATTTTCATAAATACTCTGTTTTCTTTAATTTTTGTTTGACCAACTGAACTTGTTATTTAAATTGGGGTAGGGTTGTTGGTGAGTTGGTGTGCCACCAATAAGACAGCAACCCAGGACTCAGAATCAGATTATTATTTAAAAAAATAATCAAGGTATTAGCATACTGATAAATTAATATTATTCCTTGTATTTTTATCATACAGTCTAAAATAATATTGTAATAGTTAGGATTGCTATTCAAATATAACAAATAATTTGAGTAAAAATAATTCATAATTTAGGTAAAAAATAAAATGAATAAAACAAATAAAACAAATAATAATAATAAT
Source organism: Entrophospora sp. SA101 (assembly GCA_958430865.1). NCBI lineage: Eukaryota > Fungi > Glomeromycota > Glomeromycetes > Entrophosporales > Entrophosporaceae > Entrophospora > Entrophospora sp. SA101. The sequence continues at coordinate 47,202 of CAUDNR010003124.1, read as the reverse complement.
TTGAATAAAAGCAAATAAAGCAAATTTGTATTATGAATAGCATTGATATTAAAATCAAAAAACAACAATAAATAAACAAACAAATAGCTTTTATTGTGAAATAATTAATTTAGTTTCTTTGGTGTTAATGATTGAATTGAACACACAAGTTTTCAGAAATGGTTCGTTATACAGTATAGAGAATTTAATTGGAAAATTTGTTATAGAGAGAGATTTTAAATAGTAAAATTTTGTATTTAAATGTTAAGTTTGTTATAAAGCATGACCAGCCATTATAGAGAGAGTGAACTGTATTATTACCATTATCATTGTAATGTATATATTAATATTAAATATGATTGTTTATATAATAATAAATAATCTAATAGATTTAAATTAATTAGCTATTTAATTTCCTTATTAAAATTATATTTCATTAATATCAAGGTCACTTAATAAACTATCATTGCTTTTTAAGTTC
>CAUDNR010003124.1:3722-36858 GCA_958430865.1 Entrophospora sp. SA101 | reverse complement strand
TTTATTTTGATTATTATTATTATAATTAAAAAAAAAAAAGATTTTCAAAAGGCAGCAAAATATCACGTTAACTCGTTCGCCACACATATGAATTGATCGACAAAGGAGTTCCAATTTTTCTAGATTCGATTTCCAAATTTGGTAATAATCCTGACTGCAATCAATTTGGAGTCAGTTCTTAAATAGGATAAAATAGAAACCTGTTTGTAAAACTAAACTTGCAAACTTATTTTTTCATTTCGTTGAACAATCCACAAATAACAACTATATATAGTATGAAAGTTTTCTTTATTTTTCCTTTTTTTTTTTTAAAAAAAAATAAAATTATAAAAATAAAATATTAATTTATAAAAATTTATAATTATAAAAAAATGGCTAGTCGGCAACAACAAAGTCAAGAAGATGATAATCAACAATTTCAATTAATTCCTGATCCCAACCAAGTTCTTCAACCAATTCATAATTACGATCAACAACAACATAGTCTACAACAATTCCAACCAACTAATCACGAGGCAACTTTTATTGGGCAGCATAATCCAAATGACAGCAACAATAATAATTTATTACAACAGCAAACACTTTATGTTACACAATATCCAACCACATCTTCGGCTACAATTTATAATGGTGATCACTTTAATTCATCTAACTTTATTAATAACAATAATAACGATAATGATCCTTTAAGTTTAAGAATTTCTCGCCGAATGATGATGATTAAAGATTGTATCATGGAGATGCAACAACAATATATTTTACTGGAACAAGATTTCGTCAAGTTAAGACGCGGCGGGTAAAAATTTTTCATTATTTATTTATAATTTTTCTTTAGTATTAAAGAAAAATAAACGAAAAGCAATTTGTAAGGAAGGGCAAATAAAGAATTTATTATTATTATTAAATGAAAAAGTTTCCATTGAATATTATATATACAAAATGAGAAAAAAAGAACAAAAAACCAAAAATTTAAAACTTTCTCTGTTATTTTTTCACTCTGAATCTCAGTATATCCACCATTCTCTTTTTCTCTCACAAAAAAAAATCAATTAATTGACAACTGAGTAGCTGATAAGAAAATATCTACTTTAGATTGATCACCAGAAGTTACGATATGATGATAATTCCTTAATAAATTATCTACATCTTCCATACTTTGAGGTCTAATATCGGCCAATTCCTTAATTTTAGTTGTAACCTTTTTAACTTGTTCATCTGTTAAGGTTAAATCCAATTGTTCAACACGATTCTTAACTGCATTCCAACCGGTTAACCGATGTCCAATTGATACATATCTAGTCATACTATATATAATAATAATTCATTTTTTTAGAAAAAATAATAAATATATATAAACATATTTATTTAATAATAAATTGCATGACTTTATAATAACGTACCCAAAATCTTCAGGTTTCAAAATCTCATAAGTACTTGGATTATTTAATATAGCTTTAGCATGTATACCAGCTTTATGAGTAAAAGCACAATAACCAGTAATGTAATTGTTAAATGGAACCTCCACACCGACCGAATCTGCTACCAAATTTTCTAAATCTCTTAACATGTGTAATTTATATTTGGATTTAATATAATCTTTATTTGCTGTATACATTCTTGCAATCAAACCTCCAAGTGGTGTGATACCATTACGTTCTCCAATACCTAAAATTGATGTATCAATATGTGTCGCTCCTGCTTCAAGTGCTATTAATTTTATTTATTTTGGAGGAGGTGAAAAGTAAAAATCGGTTAATCAATAATTATTCTTAATAATAATTGTTATTAATATTATCATGACTATTACTATAACGACAACTAACTACAACAACAACGACGATGATCTTTTAATTACCAGCATAAGCATTAGCAATAGCACATCCAGTATCGTTATGAAAGTGGCATTCAATATCACAAGAAACAACACCTCTAAGGGTTCTGACTAATTCATAAACTTGTCTTGGATTTGCACATCCGACTGTATCAGCTATGCCAACTCTGTTAACACCCAATTTATCCACTGTCCGATAAATACTCAATAAATCCACTAGATCGCTACGAAATGAATCTTCTGATGAAAATCGAACTTCAATTCCTTTGGATTTAACAAATTGTATCACTTCAGTTGCCTTCTCTGTAATATAATCCATATCTTTGCCGTGACTAAATTCCCTTAAATATGACGAAGTACCAATCACTACATCAACTCCATCAACACCTTATAAAAAAATTATTATAATTATAATTATAATTACATATATATATATACATACATACAAATATAAATGATTCATATTAAATTGTTTATTCATATTTACCTGTTTCAACAGCAATTTTAGCATCATCCATATGACACCGTATATGAGTCAATATTTTTGCTTTCAATCCTAACTTACAAATTGCTTGGCAATCTTGCCTTGATTGTTCAGATGCAGCCGGTGATGTCAATTCAATATATTCTACTCCAAATGTATCTAACGCTTTAGCAATTTCTATTTTTTTCTTTGTATCAAAAAATGCATTCGCAAATTGCTCGCCCTCTAAATTTTTTTCGTAAAAATTAATTTAAAGCTTAAAACAACCCCTAATAATGATAATAAAATACTAATCATATATTTATTTACCTCTAAGAGTTGATTCGATAATAGCAAAGTTATGAACTCTGCTTAATAAATCAGCATATCTTGGTGTGTACGGGTTGTTGACTATTGCTGAAGAATTACTGTTGTTGTGGTGGTTATTGTTGTGGCTATTACCATTATTATTTGTATGTAGAGTTTTATTTTTATTGCTATGACCGTTTGTTGTTGCCATTTTACTCAATTTTTGGTGTTTTTTTATTATTATTTTTTGTTATTATTTTTTGTTATTATTTATTATTATTATATTATTTGTTGTTTTTTAATTTTCGTGAGAAATTTCGTAAAAAAGAAAAAACACTTCTTTAAGTAGCAAGGATTCTTGTTCTATAGATGAAAAAAAATCAAGATTATCATTTGATTAAACCCCTCTAATGTTGATTTAAATATTGATAATAATAATAATGATCATTGTGTCACGACAAAAATAGGCTGTGTTAATTGTGTAAATTTAAATAAAAATTGATATTAATATAAAATGTGTCAAGTTAAGTCAGAATATTTTTGTGTCCATTAATTAAAAAAACCACAATCAAGTCATAGTAGTAATTACTATGATGAATAGCGTGAATCAATTGATTTTATTTGGATATTGAGGCTAAGTTGAGGCTGAGTTGAGGTTGAGTCATTTAAAGCAATGTTTGATCAAAATATCCAAAGTTGGCAAGTCTTCAAGAGCATTTTTTTAATGTAACATTACCTAAAAATATATTATTATGTTTATTATTATGAAGAAATAAAATTAGAATAATGCAGTTTTTAATTTTGGCTAATATAATAATTTCAAACAGCGATTTAATCCATACCAAGACAGTGTGTAAATCTTGTGGAAACATGGAAAACGCGTAAAGGAACAAACATGATAAATATTTAGGGATGTTAACAGTCCATGTCCAAACTGAATGGAGTCGGTCTGGTCTTAGGTATCAAAGACCGTTGAAATTTTTTTATCATAAAAGCATTAATTTCTATTTGTTAAAATATTATTTATTATCATAAATTCCAAATTATTAGTATATTCGAAAAAAAAAAGTTTTATATAATTCAAAATTCCATTCCTTGTCTCTATGAATGCCCATTCCTTCTAAAATCCAGGTAATACAAATTCTTCGAAATATTCGTTTATTCGAATCATTTGTTTTATTCGAATTACTTGATTACTTGATTTACTCGTTTTATTTTTTATTTTTATTTTATCTGTTTTTCCGAATTGCTTGATCTATTCGAATTACTTGATTTATTAGTTTTATTCGAGTCATCTGTTTTATTCGAGTCATTTGTTTATTCGTTTATTTGTTTCATTCGAATCATTTGTTTTATTCAAATTACTTGATTTATTCGTTTGTTTGTTTAGAAACTCTAAGTCTGGACCACGGTCCGGTCCTTTGATTAGATTGACGGTCTTTGGACCCTATAATAATAATAAATATTGTCCAAAGTCCTGTTCCCTGTTCCTTGCTACTAATTCTTATTGGCTGATTATAAGGAATACTAGAAATGATTTCCAAAAAATTTTACTGAATAAGGTTAAAAAATGAAATTGAGAAAAATTTGGTTCAAAATAAAAAGTAACTTCTACTAAAATGGCAGTTTCTTCTAATAATGATGACGAGTAACAACAAACCGTTTATCCGATCGATTCAAAGGCAGATTCTTCTGCTAATAAATCACATTCATCATAATTTAATAGCGGGGTTTTACTATGTAAATCATAATTCAGTACAAAAATATATACAAAAATAGAGTTTTGGGAACCAGGGGATTTTTTACCTAATAAGTATTGTACAACATGGAACAGGAGGAGGAATTGAACACCCCTCATTTGTGTGTAACCTATGTAAATTTTATTTTCATATAATTGAAAAGTTAAAAAAATGGCATCGCCTGCAACTGGTAACAATAGTAGTACTAATACTTTTACAACCACATCTGCTACAACCGTTGCAGATGCAACAATACAACAGTTAGAACCTCCACCGAAAAAACTTGATAAAGGAAAAGAGAAAATGACTACATTCCAACCTGACTACTCCACAAACAATCCTTTTTTAAAAAAATTGGAAGGTAAGCTCTATAAATATTTTTTTTATAAATATATTAAATATATATATATATATATTTATAAAGTAATATTAATGTTTTTAATTTTATTCAAGATCATAATATGGATGCTACTAATATTGATACATCAAAATTAATTTCTCAATTTCAATCATCCAGTTCTTCATCATCTTTAACTTTTGAGGATGAATATGTTGAATCAGTTTTACCCAATAATAGTAAAAGTATTTATATTCATACATAAATTTATATTAAAGCTGATGGTAAATGTTAATTATATTTGTTCAAATTAAATTTAGAACGTAAAAGAGACAATAAAAGTATCATGGATATGTCAGATTCCAATAATCAAGAGGTAAATTTTATTATTATTGATTTTGTTTTAGTAAAAATAGATAGGACCTTGGATAGTTATAATTGAATTGGTATGGTGAAAATTGGTAGAAATTTTATTCCAAAAGGAAATTTCTTACCAAGATTTTCTGAGTAGAGTTGATAATTTTTATATATATTCTCTCTGGATACCAGTTTAATTATAATTATTTCAAAATATCAAAAGCCAAATTAATCCTAATGCACATACATATATTTAAATCTACATATAGCTTCAATATGAAAGCTTTAAATTTAGATTTGACACAGCAATTACATTGTTAAAGAGTAAATATATGGGTGAATGTCTCATTCATCAAGAAGGATGCGTTATATTAGATAATGAAAAACATTTTGTTTTGAATAATGTTTTATATCGTCACTGGGCCAGTTTGGTGGTATGTAGAATATTAAATTTTTATTTATTCCTTTGTTCCATTATCATTGTTATTATTATTAGAGTTTGATTAATTGAATTTGTTTTAGGCATCAGGAGATGATTACAATATTGATTCATTGCCAGTTGCACCAGAATTAGATGAGTTTGATGAATCTCATGCAGTTTCAATTTAAATTCAATCATCATCACAATACCAAGGTTATTATTTGATATTGTAAGCTGAAGTACATGTTGAATTGCTGGAGATGTAACTTGAGTGAACAAAACATTATCACTTTATTTTTAATTTTGGTAAAATATATATAATATAATTAGATTGTGTTATGATAACTGTAAATAAGTAAAATAATAATAAATATATATACATAACAATACCAATTGTGAAAAAAATTGTACATAATGACCAACAGTTGAAGAAGTCTATGTTCAGCTGCAAAATATTATAAACACCATTCAGGTATACATTCTATACAAGTCATCCCACCAAGTAAATTGATTGAGCAAGCCAATTCCTCAAAATAAATTGGATTGACAACTCATGTCTATGGATAATCAAAAGAAAAAAAAATTAATGAAATAATTTAATTGAATATGACTTTAAACAGTGATGCTTCAGAAATACATTTAGTACTGTTGGTATTGATCGTGGATAGTTTTAGAGATTAAAGTGATGGTTGGTGATATTGGAGCAACTTTGTTATTAAAGATGATGATGGGTGGATCAATATATATATCAAAACAATAAACAAATATTTATATCTTTAATCAATTAATTGACTGCTTAAAATATATCAAAAATATTGAAGTGTAAAATATGGTGAAAGCAAAAGCTCCAAATAGTTTGAGTTAATAATATTAAACTAAAAAGATCCTTTTTAAACAATTATTGTTTTTGCCTAGTTTTAATAATAATAATTATATTAATATGCAATGTCCGTTGACTAATAAATTAAAAAGTTTAAGGCGTTTAAATCACGTGCCAATTGTGTTACCCAGATCATATGAACAGCCAATAGGAAGATCCACATAAAAATTTCATATGAATTTCCCTACCCTTAAGGATTAATTAATGTGGTTTTGTATATATGACGACGTCGTTATGCTATATAAGCTCTTTGCTCAACGACTGTTATTTGGTTTTAATTTCTTTGAACGGTGTCATTCGCCACATCTCGGTCATATATTTCCATTACTCAAGTACTGAAGAAACTTCTGCAAGCTACACTTGGTGCATCTGGTCATGCTTTGGTGGATGTTGACATCTTTCACGATGGTACTTGTGTATTTGTCTCAAATGTTTTGCAGTTTCTCCTCTTTTTCTTGCTATTTCGAAATTGTCTCTTTTCTCTTTGCTTTTTTATAACTTCATAATAGGCAGGCATTATTCTCTGGTAGATGTAACTATTCACGATCTGTGTAACTCCAATACCATCTTGTGAATTTTCAACGTATAAATTTATAATATATGAAGAGGTGTTGCAATATCATGTAGATAGAGCAAGTATGGAAAGTCAAATTGTTGTGTGAAATGAAATTATGCAAATACATTTTCACAACTATCATTCACTTTGAGATTTAAAATTTTATCAAACAACAGCCAGAACAATTTGTAATAACAATAATAACAACAAAGCGGTCTTTACCACAAGAAATAAACAAAGACCATTCAATTACACCATTACAAAAATTGTTAGCTGCTTATAGTGGACTTTGTTAACTTCGCCTTTTGGTAAGTGAAAAAGAACATAAACGACATGACTAATTATGATGATATTAATTATATATTTCACTTATACTATTATAGAAACACCATTTGATGTAATAAAGACTAGATCACAATCACAAAATGTTTCCAATAATAATACATTTTCAGATATCAAACCATTAGCATCAACATCATATTCATCAACATCATTGGCATTGCCATCATGTTGTCATCAAAGTTTATTTTTCATCAAGAAGCTTAAAACTTTTTTTGTCAATTGGAACCAAATTATCATCTAGTATAGTTTCAGATGCAACAGCAACTCTACCACCTTCTACTCAGAAAGTGGTAACAAAACATTACTAACTTGATGGAGTAGTGATGAAATTTTTTTCGCATTTTCCTTGAAAGATGAGAACCTAATTATTAAATTAATTAAGTTTTGGATATAGGATAGTATTGTTAAAATTGCTTGTTATAAGGGGATTATGGTGAGGTCTATCACCATCACTGTTAGTTTGAATGAATGATTTTATATGATCATGTATTGCATGACTTTATATTATTTATATATATATATGCACATTTTAGAGCAATGTCTGTACCAGTAACAATGATATAATTTATAGGTTATGATCATACAATAGACAAGTTATGGGCAAATTGGAAAGGAAAATATTCCGAAGTTTATTCACCATTAATTGCAGGAGCTACACCAAAAAGTAAAATTTTTACATGATAAATGTTAAGATTCCAATCTTTATCTTTATTATCATGTGTGTGTATAGCTACTTCTGCATCAATAATATCACAATTAGAACCGTTTCGAATCAAATCCCAAGGATCTGAAAGTATAAACGGTTTGAGAGGAGTATTGAATGGTGTACAAACAATGATTTTCAACAATGGTATTTCATCATTATGGTGTGTGGTCTGAAATCTAGATGTACCATTTTTTGGTATTTTTTTTTGAAAAGAATTATTGCACTATATATAAATTTTATAAATATTTATCTATGTTAGCAATTTATTGGGCTGGCTATGAATTTGTGAATGGTACATAAAAAATTATCTACATGAAAATAATCATGACGAAAAAGTCAACAATGTTGAAGTTAGATTTTTGAGTGGTGATATTTCTGGTGATGTAGGTAAAAAACATACATTCAATTTTGAGAAAGAGATATAAATATATATGCTAACAATTTGTGTTATATATATTAAATTAGTTTTCAGCATTGATTGCTACGCCTTTTGATGTATCTAAAACTATGCGACAAGTTTCAATAATTCAATGTAGTAGGTTTGAGCGATGATTCTTTAGTGTAACTAATTACAATCATTGTTAATTAATAAAGTAATAATAATATATTAAATGTCGTGAAGATGGTTATTCAAGATGGAGTATATAAATAATTATTTAAAGGTGGATATTTTCTACTTGTGATTGATTGATTTGAATGATTTTATATTGAATATAGTTAGGTAGCACGCTTCGAATTATGTATCACACAGAGACTGAAAATAATAATAATATAGAAACAACAAAATCTAACAATGAGTTATTATTAGAATCTGAATGGCGAATGGATCAGGAAAGATCGACATTATATATACTCGTATTCCAATATGACATTTTGGACGAACTTTTTGTTATTATTATATTTGATCAGATTTGTTTTTCCTTAAGAAAAAGAAGTCAATGATTTATTTTTATTAGAAGAAGTAGGGGATGTTAATCGATTGTGCAAAATTATATTAATAATAAATAAATAATATAATACCAGATATTATAAAGAATTTTTTCCTCGATTCAATGTTTTTATCATTAATTTCTTTGTAGAACAAACATATATGTGTGAACTGTATATATTGTCAGATGTTATGTATTTTTAGATGGAAAAATTAGACTGACCATCAATTACACAATCTTCCTCCAAGAACAATCGTTAATATTAACATCTGGCGATCGACAAAATGTTTACGCGTATTACCGGAATAATTTTTTCAATAATAATTACCAAATCAATCATATATCAGTTGTAATTATTATTAAAAAACTTTAATCGGACTTTAAATTCACATGCACGAAGTCGTCTGATTAATTATTTTGAATATAAATTGCTAAAACAATCGAATACAAGTTGATTTTATTTTTATTACGCTAATTAAAAATAAAATAACGTTTCCTTCTCTTTAAAGAAATCTATATGTCAAAAATTTTTTTCCTATTTTTTTCATTTAAAACATAAAAAGGACACTATAAACATTCCTTCTAATGTAAATATCATTTATCAATTAATCGCTGAAATGATATAAAATAGCGAAGAAAAAGAGATATCCAATATATATTTTATGAATCAATTAAAATTACCACATGGATATGAAATATTTTTAATCCATAAAATATCCAACATCCTGTCCAAAATTGCTAAAGGCCCTATCCCTCCCTACAAAAATTTTAGATGCTTAATTTCTGGTTAATTTCTACAAAACGTGTTTAAATGATTCCCTATAATTTAACACTAAATCAATGTTAATATATAATTTACACGTTTTTGTTTTTTAATCCATAAAATATCCAACATCCTGTCCAAAATTGCTAAAGGCCCTATCCCTCCCTACAAAAATTTTAGATATTTAATTTCTGCTTAATTTCTACAAAACGTGTTTAAATTATTCCCTATAATTTAACACTAAATCAATGTTAATATATAATTTACACGTTTTTGTTTTTGAAAAAAATTAAAATACCAAGTAGATTTAAATACGCTTTCTGAAGAAAATAATCTTTGAAGAGATGGGTGTTGTTTTCGTGGACACAGCAGAAACTTAAAATTTTACATGCAAATTCTTGAGAACCTAAGCTATGAAATAACTTTCATTATGTGCAATTATTGACTGAAGCTTTTGTCTAGGGAGTGTTAACACACCATTTATGTTGATATATATATTTGTTTGCTATTGCCATAATTTTAATCCACTTTACAGCCAACCCAATCCTTTGCCCATCCCTGCTTCCAATATCAAGAAAGCAAATTTTAAAGAAATAGCCTAATTGTGCAATCGAAATGATATAATTAAATCTGATATGATTAACGATGCCATAAGTAATCTCAAAAAAGAAAAAGAAATCTGATACAAAGTAGTGGAAATTTTACAACAAAATCTGATTCTGAAACAATAGATGCAATCAAGGCTTGGGTTGAGCTTAAAAACTAAAGAAAAATCATATTTAGCAATAATGATAATGATAATGATAACGATAATGACAACGAAATTATCATTAATAACGATAGTTTTTTACCACATTGAGCCAAAGGATAGAGTAATCATCAAGCCTTAAATCTGACCATTATTAGTTGCCCTAAATTTTCGAGTTTTTGCCTCCCATGCAACTCGACGTTTATTATTATCTTCTTAAATATTTACATGATGACCCTGAATTATAATGCATGGAATGTTATGGTACGACAACCTTAAAATGATTATCTTATGCTCGAGATTCAAAGAGACCAGATCCCCATTTTACTTTCTCAAATGTTTCGTCAAGAACAAATTTATTAATCCGGTCAAGAATAATTCCAATTGCCAAATTTACCAAAAGAGCCTCCAGTAGAGGACAGTGGATGCAACAAGATATGCTAAGATTCGCCCGGTGTTAACGTTTATGGGCTGCAATTTGCCTTTTCAGGTTGTCTTGAGGATACCGGTGAAAATTTATATGCAAGATTTCCTTGAAGGTCAAGAGTCTTCTGAGTACAAGTTTCAACGAAAAGGTAACGGTGACATATTCGTTGTCGATATGCCCAAACACGAGCATAAATTTGTTATTACGCTGTTGATTGATTACTTCAAGATTCCCAACGGCGATATGTTTTATGATTCTCCAATAGATGTAGTAGGCAACCATGCAAGAAAGTTTTCTTGATCCTTTGCATATAATCGATTTTTTTAAAATTCACATACTTCCTTCTTTTGGTTCATTTTAACCTATCTGGAGTTAGATAATTAATTGCACTAAATGTTGCTATTTACCCAAATATAATCCATGTTCGAAAACCTAACGTTCAACATCCTGGAACTAGTGACGCAAATGTGCTTTGAATTATATGCATTAACATATTTGTTTTGACTGTGATTTTCTAATATTAATATATTCATATTAGGGTATCCACATGCTCGAGAAATACGTGAAGTGAGTAATTGTCAATCAACCCAAGAAGTGCCAACTTTGGATGCAAGAAAAGACCGGAAGGGATAACCAAGGTTGATATCACAGGTCCAGATTGTGGCATAAAGGGGTAATCAGATACCAAATGGTAAAATTTTGATCTGTAACTAAATGATGCGGTCATTTGCAAACCAATCATATTGTTTAATTAAAAAATTCAAATTTTATTCAAATTTAGCTATTATCATACAAATGAATTTACAAAATCAGTTGACTATCTAAATTATCTAAACTATCATTAAATACTATGCAGACTCCATTTGACAAGTGGGTCATTAGCGGAATGTACGGTGATATAAATCCCAAAGGATCAGAAATATCTTCATTATCATCAATCATACCCATTCAATTCTACTCAATCCTCAATTCTGTTAATATAATCATCAACCTCTTCGTCAAAGACATCTGGAACATCCTTTCCTTTTTCAAAAGAAGCCAATGTTTCACGGTTATTACTTCATTGGTATCAAGCAGCTCGTTATCATTATTATTATCAACAGATTCTTTTGAAAAGGAATTGCAATATGATTTCTTTTATAAAGTTTTTCGCATTTTTAAATCTCCGACTGTTTTTTCTTTCGAAATATTTCAAAAACTTTTTTATGTTTTTAATAAATAGATTTTTATTTTTTTATTAATTAATCATTTTATAATAAAATTTTAAATTGAAAAACAAGTTTAACATACATAAAGACAATTCTATTTTTTTTTTTTTTTTTTTTGAATATAGAGGCAGAATTTACACAATTCAATGCAAATGAAGAGCCAATCTCGACAAATCAGGCACCTCACCTTTTGCTAAATCTCAAAAGCCAACTGCCTCACAATCAAATTGACTAAATGTTTTTCATATCAAAAGGATAAGCTTTCTTTTGATATAATAAATATTTACCAAACTAAACCTGATAAAAATAGTCAAGTTACTATATATGTTATCTTAGACCTGCCGATCATATATGTACAGTCGAACTCTCGTTTCAACGGATTTTTGTTTTTGTCCCTTGATTTTATTAATTGTAATATTAATTAAAAAATTCTCGTTTCAACGGATTTTATATTTAAATCGCGTTTCAACAGACAACGGATTTTTTAGTAATCGGATTCACGTGATATAAATTTTATAAAAAAAAACACACATTACTATGTTAAGATTAATTCAAAATCCCTTCTTTGCTAAACAAATTGAATAATTCTCAAAAATATCAATATGATTTTACATGAATAATTCTCACATTACTAAATAATAATATTAATCAAAATTTTCCATAATAATTTTACACAAATAATTAAAACACACATTACTATTAATCAAAATTTTCCATATTTCTAAATTGATAATAAATAAATATCTTCTAATAATTTACGAATAATTTCAAATATATATAATTTATTTCATAATTATTTTTGGATACTCGTAATTATTTTTGGATGCTTGTAATTATTTTGAATATTCATATTTGATACAATTCACAAATAGGACTAACTTATTTGTAACTTATCCTACTACTACTATATAATATTAAAGAAATGGAATTTGCAGAAAAAAATTTCTTAATACTTTAGGAACTGCCTATTGTATAAATCATTTAAAATGCCATTCTTATATCTGATAAAAAAAATGATGGTATTTTTTTTTGATATAACTTGAAATGAACAATCAAATTGACAATGTCCAAAAAGAAACTTTATCAATTAAATAAACGAGAAAATTAACAATAGCTTGTTAGAATTTATACAAATGTCTGAAATAATGAGTATCCAAAAATAATTACGAGTGTCCAAAATAATTACAAGTATTTGAATAAATATTTGAAATTCGTAATTTTGGATTTAACACACGATTTTATTGTATAAATTTCTTCTTTTGTGTTGGAAAAAAAGACAAATTCAATCGTGATCATTAATATTTTGTATTTAAATATGGTGTTTATAAATAAATAACATGTATTTTAAAATGTAAAGTGGCAAATTATTATAAAAAACAATGATGATAATTTAATTAACCAATTAATACTTTAATATGGCGTATTATTTACAGATTTTTAGATCTGTTATGACTACTATTTCTCATACAAGTTCAAAATTAAATTATTAACAAAGAATTTCTAATTGCTGGTAGATTAGGTCATCTTTGACAATGTTTCATATGTTGAAATCATAAGTGCACAACTAACTGCAATTTTTGTTATCCGAAGTGTGCCACCTAATTATATTCAATATAATAATTATTAAACCATTCAACATTAACCAATCACGACCAAGTATAATGTATTAAAAAATATGCACCTCTAAATAATTCTTTATATCCTCCGTCTTGAATAATCATCTTCATGACATTTAACATGCTGTTATTACTTCCCACTTATATATAATTAAAAATGATTTTAATTAGCTATACGCTAAAGAGTCATCATTCAAAAGATTTTAATTAGCTACACGCTAAAGAGTCATTATTCAAAAGATTTAAAAAACCTACATTGATTTAGTGAAACTTGTCGCCTAGTTTTAGCTACATCAAAAGGTGTAGTAACCAATGCTGCAAACTAATTTAATATATATACATGGTAAGCATATATATATCAATGATATATTTATATCTCTTTCTCAGAATTGAATATATGTTTTTACTTACACCACCAGAAGTAGCACCACTCAAAAATGTAATTTCAACGTTATTGACTTTTTCATCAAGGTTATTTTCATGTAAATAATTTTTTATACTTTTTTTAATGAATTCATAACTAGCCCAATAAATTGCTAAAATAAATAAATATTTATAAATTTATATAATTTATGGTGCAATTATTATTTTCAAAAAATTTTTTTACCTGAAAATGGTACATCTCTCCATAATGTAGGTTCCAGACCACGCCATAATGATGAAATACCATTATTGGCAACCATTGTTTGTACACCATTCAATACTCCTCTCAAACCATTTATACCTTCAGGTCCTTGCAATCTAGTTCGAAACAATTCTAATGGAGATATTATTGAAACAGCAATAGCTATATATACAAATGATAATAATGAGATTGTTAATGGATAAATATTAGAACCTTTACAAAAAAAATTTTTTATCATGCAAAAAATTTACTTCTTGCTGTAGCTCCTGCAATTAATGGTGAATAAGTTTCAGAATATTTTCCTTTCCAATTTGCCCATAACTTGTCTCTTAAATGATCATAACCTATAAAGTATATCATTGTTACTGGTACAGACATTACTCTAATGTGTATATATATATATATATATATATATATAAATAAATAAATAATCAAATAAATAAAATGCCACGCAATACATAATCATATAAAATTATTCATTTAAACTAACAATGATGGTGATAGACCTCGCCATAAAGATGTAATCCCTTCATAACGAACAATTTTAACAATACCATCCTATATCCAAAAATTAATTAATTTAATAATTAGATTCTCTTGATTTTTTATCTTTCAAGGAAAATGTGAAATAAATTTTACCGCTATTCCATTAAGTTGGCGATATTTTGTTACTACTTCTCTCTGAGCAGAAGATGGTAGAGTTGCTGTTGCATTTGAAACTATACAACATAGATTGGATGATAAATTTGGTTCTAATTGACAAAAAAATTTTTGTTTTAAATTTCTTGCTGAAAAAAATAAACTTTGCTGACAACGTGATGGCAATGGCGATGATATTGATGAATATGATGTTGATGCTAATGGTTTGATATTTGAAAATAAGAAAGTATTATTATTGGAAATACTTTGTGATTGTAATCTGGTCTTTACTACATCAAATGGTGTTGCTATAATAGTATAAGTGAAATATATAATTAATATTATCATAATTAGTCATTTCATTTATGTAGTGTTGACAGTTCTTTTTCACTTACTAACAAGTGAAGTTAATAAAGCCCCACTACAAGCAGCAAACATTTTTTGTAAAGGTGTAATTGAATGGTCTTTGTTTATTTCTTGTGGTAAAGACAGCTTTGTTGTTATTATAGTTGTTTGTTCTGGCTGTTGTTGTGCATGAATGAGACTGAAGCCTGGGTCAATAATTTCTGAACAGTCCATAGCTGTATCCAATGTAGTATCCATTATTATTATTAAAAATTTTTCGTCAAATATTTAAAAAAAAAAAAAATCTTTTTTCGCGATTAATAATCCGCCAGGAAAGGACTCAATTGATGCCGATCTGGAAAATTTCATAGTAATAAATATTAGTATTAGTAATAATGATAATAACAGTCGATTTTTCCCCCATAGAAAATTTTATATCAGACTATGTAAATCAAAAGTAAAAATATGAAGCAGTTAAATCTGTTGGTTTTCTGCTATATAACGAGCGGTCATACATTTAAAATATATAAAATAATTAGAATGTGTCCCAAAAGAATATCTTCATTAATAATATTATTAAATGTAAGAAGCCTACAAATTAATTTCTTTAATAACCACAATGTTTAGCTACTGACTTTATTATTTTTACTGTATTCATTTATATTCAGAATAAACTAACAATAATTATAATAATAATAAATAGAGGGAAATTTATTTATAAATACTTAATGACAAAGTAGTTAAAATACATAGTATTGGAAGCTGTATAACCCATTAATAAAACATTTTTCAATGAAAGATATGCATGGTTTTAGCCAATAATATTTTGATTTTATTTTTAAATTAAAAAAGTCAGAAACTCGGGGTTTTATTTAGTAAATTTTAAAGTACCGAATTAATTAATCAAATAAAAAAAATCTGATAAAAAAAAATCTGATAAAAAAAATTGATAAATTAAATCTGATAAATTAAATCTGATAAGATCAAGGGCAAGTGATCAGCAAAATTTGGGTTATCAAACATTGAAATTTAATGCAAATTTCAAAAAGAATGTTGTGTAGCCAAACATAAATATATATATAGTTTATCTATGAATTTTTTTATTTAAAATATTTAAAATATTTATTTTTTTTTTAATAATAAATCAAATTGTGGCGAGTTCGGCAATTTCCTTTTATATTTGATTTGTTGAGGTGGCGTAAAAGAATCAGGACAGCGCTCATAATTGTTTGTCAATCTCCTGAGATTTTGCTGCAAACACACATTGATGGAATCACAAGCAAAATTTTATCATAACTTAAAAGCAAAGATGATAATCAAATTACCTCTATTATCACAAAATGAGAGAAAATGGATACGAGTAATGGAAAAGTTTCTTTATCTATTACTAATTTTGTTTTAAGGAAAGGCCATGTTCTATACAATCCATTGTATTCCAAATCCATGAAAAAAGACTCTACAGTTTCACTTAGATTTTTAAATGAGCAACTTAGTAATAAAAATAACTTTGATAGAACCCATATCCATATTCACGAAAAAATTGTTTCGTTGGGTCCTCCTTTCTTATCAATCAATTGTTTTTCGTCCTTAAATTGATTTTGACAAAACCTTTTTTCCTTTGTAAAATAGTGCAACTTATTGGCTTTACTTCAGAGTTAAGAATGGTATGCCATCAATAATTCATGAAAAATCTGGCCTTTTAATTGTACCATTAACTCTTCGATTCAATCCCAACTCGTAATTCTTGTATGGATTGCTAAATAATGGTTTGGTAACAGGATCCAGATAATAATAACGACGCTCATCTTCTGAAATTTTGTTTTTTGTGACAAGGGCTCAGTTCATTCTTGCTAGAACATATTAAAAAAAAAAAAGATTTAATTTTCCCAATAAACTTTGTCTATTTTTGATCATCAACTTTACATATTATTAAAAACGCGAGTAGCAAACTTTGCTAAGCTCAATATCATTTTTTCTGAAAATTACATTCAAACCCTAACGCATGAAGCTTTGTTACATCAAGCAATGATGAAGATGATAAAACAGGTTTGGTAATCCTGAATGGATTTGGATCAACAAATTGCTTTCATTCTTCACATGTGAATATTTTATATGGACATGGCCAAGTCATAACAATGATTGATGATAGAGCCCTAAAATTGTAATAAACCTTTTTATACATATTTCTGAACACAATAAAATTAATAGGAATACAAATGTATTTCCTCACAATACATCAAATGATGTGATCAATGATATAATCAACAATATAAAAATAAGATAAAAAAATATAGATGTATCATTTGCGATTAGACAGGAAAGTTCTCTAAATTATTGAGTGATACAATCAATAATATAACTGATGAGATAAAAATATTTATTCATGATAAATGAATGATACAATCGATGATTCAACTGCTGAGATTAAAATATTAATGCATTATTCGTGATAAATTATCAAATGATTATAATTGATGGAGATAATAAAATATAAATGTAGTTTACAAGCGAGAATGCTCTTTTCTTTTAAATTATCAAATGAAATAATAAACGATACAATTGATGACATAAACATGAATAATAAAGATTGTTTTTTTTATATCAGATATTTTATTACAAGCTAATTAATGAAATATCACCTGAGACCAATTTATCGTGATTCACTTAATCATACTTGGGCTGTGATTGGCCGATGCAATTATCGCGACTTTATATAGATTGACCGACTTATCAAAATTTTTTAAATAGTAAAAAAAAAGGGCGAAAAAATTTGGCCAAGTCAGTCCAAAACTGATCAAGTTTACATACGTATATATAGCGACGTAAAAAAATTCAATAAGATGAAATTTTCTCAGTAACCAATGGCCAGTTCTAACATTTCTACTGTTTACAAGGGTAATAAGTTATTTAGAGATATAAGCGTTGATTTCCAGAGAGTGGTGAGGTGAGATATTTATTTCACCAAGTGATTGTTTAATTGTTATGTATCTGAGGTTACACTGCCACTAAGGATAATATGATAGGCGGAGAACTTGAAACGCATCGTAGCCACAGGGGATGTTACTAGGGCCAAGTAATAATTGTATGTGAACGTTCTTCCTGTTTTATCCAAAGTGGTGAATAGGATGGATGGATCAATAACTGTGTAGCCCCAGCATTACATTTACAATGGTGATGACATTTACTTATAAAATTTTTTTTTATTATATAATCAATCTAGAGGAGATAGCGGTATAGATATATTTGGCAATTATAATCATTATCTGCTCTTGATTCAATGCAAAGATTTCACTAACAAAATTGATGTCGATTATATTCGTGCTTTCGAAAGTATCGTAGCAAGATTTGATAAAGATAATACTATTAGAGTTTATGTGATATTGGCAAAGGACGGTTATGCAAAGGGCTCTGTAGAAAGAGTCAATTCACCAGAACGTTATTTGTTGTTCACAAACATATGGAATTTGGATCGGGACATCTCCGAGTACTTATCTAAAATATCAAAAGATAATTCTGTAGAAGGAAAACTTCACAAAATAGAAAAGGGGATAAATGAAATTATCGAGATGCTCGAAAGTCAAGAGAAGTTAATACACAAGATAAGAAATGATCAAATTATACTTGCCGCCCAAACTCAAAAGGTCAAGTTCCAAATCCTCAAATCCTTGAATTTCATGACACATTTAGGTATATACGAATTTGGAATGTGTCGTATAAATTACCAAATTCGTACTAGTTTTATAGTATTTTCACCTAAATAGTTTTTACCTATTTGGATTTGGGATTGGACTATTTTATACTTTGGACGGCAAATCAAATTAGAAAATAAATTAAACTAGAAAGTCAGATTATAATTTTTTAGTTTTATTAATTTCACATTAATAATGTTTTTGAATCATGTAAATCTTTTTTAAAGGATTTATAACTCTTGAATTCGACAAATTCGAATGATCATTGCTTTAATTTCTTGTAATAATCACAAATTATTGCTGGTAAATTTAATAAATTGATAACTTGCGAAATACTGAATTATCTAATTTTATTTATCATGGGTAAAATTCCGACCCATTTGGGGATAATTTATAAAGAATCCATAGAATGGACATGCTCTGCATGATCTACTATATTATGATTATTGATATGTATTTAAATTAAAAGTAATTGTAAACCTGCATAATGACCAAAAAATTATGACCTTATTTTATTGATATATATAAAAACCATTGCTGAAACAACATACAAATATAAAGCATGTCTCACTGTTGGGGAGTTGGATATTTATTCGTATAATAATATGAATTTTATCATGATCAAGCTATTTAGGAAAATGATTAAAAATAAATTGATTTGGAAACATATAATCTCCTCCATTCCCATTTTTTTACGCTGTAGTTTGATCACAGATATTTGTAATTACATTTGTATCAATCTTACAAAGAACAAATTTGTGAGGGAAAGTATTTTCAAACCAAGATGGCCACTGTTCCTTAACAATAGGTCTGAACTTGTCGACTTGCTTATTAGTGAAATCTTGAGAACAATAACGTTATATTGTAAAAGAATATCGAGCGATCCATTAGGAATGAGAAGGCAATTGAGACTAATATTATTAACAATTTGTTTTTCCTAAATACATAGAACAACAGTGAGCGGAATTTCGTTTTCTAGTGTAAAAAGGTACTCTGTAACATTTACGTAGATATAATACATACCTTTAAAAAAAATTGATATGATTAAAAATGATATCTCACGAATCCGGTTTATTTATATGTTTTTTTTTCGCTTGACCTGGAACCTGCTAGAAGAAAAAAAATACATGATTAATAATTACGTTATCCTGACCATTTTCTCAGATCTCTGTCCCATAAAGCAATTCTATTAGAATCACAAGCGCCGAGAGGGAAGTATATTTAGTCATTTATGGGGAAAATTAGCCCTTTTGTCTGACAATTGTTCTTGAAAAATGTAAAATAAGCCAAATCTAAACGATCTCAGAGATGGCGAAAATTTCAACTTCCATAACATATGAAATTTGATATTGTTACTGATAAAGAACAATAAACTCTCTTCCTTCATGACTTTTTTGAGTCTCATTCATAGTTGTTCTTATCGGAAAAACCATATACAATAAGAAAAGACTTTATTAATACGGTGCATCGTGCATATTATCGTCTCACGCTCTAATATGATAAGACAAACATATGAATAATTAAATCAGTAACAAATACAACATGAACGTTATGTATGGTAAACAAGTACACCAAAACCTTGAAGGCACAAGAGTTGATTTTCTGTTGCCTTACATTTTAAGTGGTGTTGACGTTGATAAAAGATTGATATCTGCATTACTATAAAGATAATTGATTCCATGAGTTTTACTGTGTAAAGTCTTCGAGATATGAATATCTAAAAATTACAAACCCTTGAATAATTTCTCAATGTCTTCACAATATCTACATTCACCAGATTCTTTACCATTTTTAAAATCCAACTTCCATTTCAGTCGCGTTCATGTAAATCTTTAGAATACCATAATATTTTGACCCAAGACCAGCCAGAAGCTTTTGACCTTTTGTTTGGTTTCAGTGTTGCTCACGGAACGTGCTTTCTATCTCTCTACTAAGCAAATATTATATTTGATAAATCAAGGGTTCATTATGTTGGGAATAAACTACATACGATCTTATAATAACATGCATTTGGAACCTAATTTTATTATTCATATCGTCAAATGCCTTTGGAATTAAAAGATTTATGAGTGAGTCTCTGTAAACTATCTCCTGTGTATTCGCATCACGAAGTATATTGAAGGGTGATGTAAACAAAAATATGCTAGAGTGAAATATGGGAATTAGTGGAATGTGTTGAATAATATTAAGCAATAATGTGTATGGTATATACCTACAATTTGCCGATAGATATCCTGTACCCATAATATGTCATAATGTTTTTTGAAATTAAACTTGCCCTCAAATGGTATTTCAAAAATAATTTTGTTGATTGTGGCTGATCATCGTCATCAAAACCGATTTCGGCTTCACCTTAACTGCAAAAGTATACTTGTCGATTAAAGGTCTGATACTCTTAACCGGCATATTGTATTCTGTTTCTCTTCAGCTGATGGTTCAATCAAAAAGAACATGTAAGGTTATTAATCTAAAGCTGATAGGATAGCTAACATGAAATATATACTTTTTCTCTCCTTCTTTTTTATCATCATTTAAGAAGACTTTGTTTACTGGATCAGTGAGATTCTTTCCGGATAGGTTGACAATACAATAATCAAAAAGATGATGGTTCACATTTCTAATCTTTACGATGAAGTGTTGAATCTCGGTTGATTCATTCTCGTTCTCATCATGATCATCAAAAAAATCGACATCCTCGTTATTAAATTGAACTTGTGCAGGTTGAAAAACATCATGCGGACGTGGAGAAGAAGTACAGGTTGGGAGGAGTGGTGACGATGCGAGAGATTTCCTCGGCTGGTTGTTTCCTTTCATTCTTTCATAAATTCGCATGTTTGTTAGCATAGAAAATTTTAATAAGTACTTGTAGAAGAATCAGATGCAAGAACAAAAGGCGCAAAAACGAACATTGATGAACATCCACATACCAATTTATCATCAGAAACTGAACTTTCATTTCTTAGCTTTCAGCGTTCTGCTGACTTCGTTGAAGGCGGTCTTTATCAAATCTTTGGTGTTGTGCATTACTGTTCAAATCGTTTTTATCTAATCAGAATATGCACTCAATACAGGTCTGAATTGGAATAGAATTCCAAGAAATGGTAATGTAATGAGCATTATCTAGCTGCAAACTTGAATTGGCAGAAGACGAATGAATCTATGTCATTCCAAAATGTCCGGATATCATGGTACTTTTCGCGGTGATTCTTATATTAGTTGAAGCAAGTATAATAATTAGAACAGTAATAAACAAATAAAACTGGCGATAGCTTAGGGCTGACTACAAGGGATCACGACGGACACACAATGGAAACGCAGACCATAAAATGGACAAAACGCAGATGTCCACCGTAATTGTGTGTCCTGTGATACATGACGAAAACGCAGACCTTCAGAGATCAAAACGCAGGTGACCCTCCTAGTCGCATAACCACGCCTGAAACAAAAGGGAAGTCAATTTTATAATTTTCCAGCAACTGTCCTGCAGACGTCCTGACTTCCTCTGAAAAATCCTTGATTAGCTCCTCAAGATCGCATATAAGTTTACGTGACTCTTTTTGGTATGAGATGGTGAGGTCAGGTTGCTGCTGACGATACTGATAAAAAATCTAAAAAACTATAATCTATCGCTGGTGTTTCACGAAAGTAAGAATTTGTTTTGAACTCTCTGTTTCCGACACGATTATGATAAGTATATTACGAGGTGCAGCTGGTTATTAATATATTCTAAGACATTTGATCTTGATCATATTCATATTTCCATGTTATTGTACAATTTTTTTTTCACTTGAAAAAATTTTTGAAATTCTTAAAATGTCGTACAACATACAGACAGATTATCTGATCGATTACAGGATCAAATTTCTAATATATCCTTCTGATTTTCACCAAGAAGTTACGGTCAAGGAATTTACTGGAGGCAAGTATACGCTTATTTACTTGAAGAGAGTTACGGAATGACTAGGTTATGGGGAAAAATGAGAGTCTCTTATCCCATGCATCGAAAAATTGAGCGAGTTTTGAGGTTTACGGTAATATGATTATAACCAAAGAAGATGGGAAAATGAACAATGATAGTATCAAAAAAGTTGAACGCATTCCCAAAGAGAGGATATCGTTATGTAGTCGGATAATTACTTTTAATCAAATGAAAATCAGAACAAAACATAGCAGGAAAAATTATTAAAATTGTGACAACTATATCTTTATATGGAAAAAGAGCCGGCTAAACTAATACAATAAAAAGTATTGGAGTAGTAAATGTTTAAAGGGAGGAATCACGCCAGTCCCTAAACCTTGAATTGACGGTTCCATCTCACTACTCCATACTATCTATTTATGAACTAATCTGGTCTACAGTATCTGATTTACAACACTTACTATTATAAAAGTTTTTATTGTTGACTCCCAATAATTCCTCCAAGTTCACTGCTACGAAATAACTCCTTCGTCAAAAGTATAATCGATGAGAAGATTCCCAGCGCGTCCGTAGTGAAGTCAAGTTCCATAGTGAGGCGGGGTGTTAAGTTTAGCAAGTCCTTCGGTAAATTGTTGCCTGATGATATTTAATATTAAGACATTAGCATGTAAATCCTTCATTATATTAAAACGTTTTTTTTGATGGTATAAGTCCGAAACATTAATTTTGATGCATCTATGAAGGAAAAAAATAAAATTAACGTATGCGGAAACAAACATATGTGTAATTATAAGTCAAAAAGAAAAGTGATAAATAAGTGTCATTATATTTTCACTATATTTTATTAAAAATATGAAATTATAATTATTTAATATTACACTAAATTAAAAATCATTAATTTTTCTTTAATAATTTATACACTTCATATTCTTCTAATAAAATACTAATATATGAATTATTTCCAAGATTTAAATTATTTTTATAATTGGAAACTGAATAAAAACAATAAGGTTCATTATTAATACTGTTACATAATATCAAATCACCAAAATTTATACATGCTTCATAAAATATTATATTATCTACGGTAACATTAATAATTTGTTTATCATGGAATATTGCCTTTTCAGGATTTTTGACCTTACTTAATATTGAATTACCAAGTTGATTTTCATTAATCTTAAAAATAAAACTTTTGTTTGTTTCAATCTGATATCTTTCATTTGGAGATTTTCCTTTTATATTCCAAAAAACAGGATTATAACCACCCACTAATTCACCTGTTTCTTTAAATTTCATCAACACTACAGTTTGTTCAATGTTGTAACATTTCTCCTCAAAAATTGCCCTTGAAAAGCCATCTTGAGATCCACAAAGGACTAATTCAAAATCATATGATACATTATTTTGATCAATCCAACCAGAAATTAAAGAATTTAATTCTAAATTTAATAATTTTCCTTTTTTAATTCTTGCTCTTGAACCTTTTTGAAGAAGAAACTTTGGTTGCCATGTATCATGACTAAGATAATATTGAAGAAGTTCTTTATATACCTCTTTATCAAAAATTTTTTTAAATGGTGTAATTTTCTGAAAGAAATCACTTGAAGAAATTTCATGGAATCTTATTAATGGAATAATGTCTTCTAATATATTTTTCAATTTTTTGAAATCATCTTTACTCCACACTGAAATATTTTTTTCCAATGTTTCATTTTGTTTTACACCCCATTGAATGACATGATTCCAAATATCAATTTCATTTAATTTTAAATTATCACTTTTCAATATAGAAATTAGCATTGACTTTTCAATTGTTGCAACATCGTTAGATTTTAAAATTGATCCTGGATTTTCACAAATTAATTTATTACAGAAATCTTGAAGTAAGTTGAACAGTTGATGTTTTGATGAAATTTCATGAACATAAATTAAATTTTGGCAAAGCCATTCATTTTTTTCATTGATTAAATAATTTTGCAAATCATCAATTAATTCATTAAAGTTTAATTCATCACATGCTTCAAGAAGGTTTAAAATTTCATTTAAACTCAGATTATCAATATTAATGACTCCATTGTACATATATCTTTTAAAAATATAAAAATATAAATTTATTTTAGATAAATATTAAAAAATCAATTATTAATTAAATAGTTTATATTAACTTACATTAAAAGAATTTCAAAAACTCTTGGATAAATATTTTCTTTTTCAAATAAAATATTACCATTATCAGATTTTTTAATCCAATCATCAGATAAAGCTGTTTTAAAATACAAAGACCTTGCTTTTAAAATGATAGAATGAGCTTTAAAAATTTTAATATCCTCATCCTCTCCAACTTTGATTTCAACATCATAATAATCTGAATTATTCAACAAATTTGAAAAATCATTTACTAGCTTATTAAAATATTTTAATGGCAGAGAATTAATAATGTTAAGGTTGTTAAATAAGAGTGTAATATTTTCCAAGGATGAGAAACTGTTATTAGATATTTTGATGAAATTTTTTTATTTTCTAACAAATTAAAATTTACCATTTTATTTTATTTTGAATAATTGTTACACGAAGTTTAGTACCAGGGTTAATTAATACAGGGCAGTATAACTTTAGAATTGGAAAAAGATTATGATTAAAAAAGTCCATGATCAACTGATTCCAAAGATGGAATAAATTATAGTTAAAAAAACATCAGAATAAAAATTTCAATATAATATAATATGTAAATTAATTTTTCTTTACTAATTTATATACTTCAAATTCTTCTAATAGATGAACATTCTTATGATTATTTATAAGATTTAAGTTATTTTTATAATGGTAAAACTGGTAAAAGCAATAAGGTTCATTATTAATGCTGTTACATACTCCCAAATCATTAAAATGTATAGATACTTCATCTTGTCTACTATAATATATTGCCTGTTCAGGATTTTTGGCCCTACTTAATATTGAATTATCAAGTTGATTTTCATTAATTTTAAAAATAAAACTTTTGTTTGTTTCAATCCAATATCTTTCATTTGGAGATTTTCCTTTTATATTCCAACCAACAGGATTATAACCACCCACTAATTCACCTGTTTCTTTAAATTTCATCAACACTACAGTTTGTTCAATATTGTAACACTTCTCCTGAAAAACTGCCCTTGAAAAGCCATCTTGAGATCCACAAAGGACTAATTCAAAATCATGTGATGCATTATTTTGATCAATCCAACCATAAATTAAAGATTTTAATTCTAAATTTAATAATTTTCCATTTTTAATTCTTGCTCTTGGACCTTTTTGAAGGAGTAATCTTGGTTGCCATGTATCACAACTATGATAATAATGAAGTTCTTCATATACCTCTTTATCAAAAAATTTTTTAAATGGTATAATTTTCTGAAAGAAATTACTTGAAGAAATTTCATGGAATCTTATCAATGGAATAATATCTTCTAATATATTTTTCAATTTTTTGAAATCATCTTTACTCCACACTGAAATATTTTTTCCCAATGTTTCATTTTGTCCTACACCCCATTGAATGACATGATTCCAAATATCAATCTCATCTAATTTTAAATTATCACTATTCAATATAGAAATTAGCATTGATTTTTCAATTGTTGCAACATCATTAGATTTTAAAATTGATCCTGGATTTTTACAAATTAATTTATTACAGAAATCTTGAAGTAAGTTGAACAGTTGATGTTTTGATGAAATTTCATGAGCATAAATTAAATTTTGGCAAAGCCATTCATTTTTTTCATTTATTAAATAATTTTGCAAATCATCAATTAATTCATTAAAGTTTAATTCATCACATGCTTCAAGAAGGTTTAAAATTTTATTTACACTCAGGTTATCAATATTAATGATTCCATTATACATATATCTTTTAAAAATATAAAATATAAATTTATTTTAGATAAATATTAAAGAATTCAATTATTAATTAAATAGTTTATGTTAACTTACGTTAAAAGAATTTCAAAAACTCTTGGATAAATATTTTCTTTTTCAAATAAAATATTACCATTATCAGATTTTTTAATCCAATCATCAGATAAAGCTGTTTTAAAATACAAAGACCTTGCTTTTAAAATGATAGAATGAGCTTTAAAAATTTTAATATCCTCATCCTCTCCAACTTTGATTTCAACATCATAATAATCTGAATTATTCAACAAATTTGAAAAATCATTTATTAGCTTATTAAAATATTTTAATGGTAGAGAATTATTAATATTAATGTTGTTAAATAAGAGTATAACATTTTCCAAGGATGAGAAACTGTTATTATTAGACATTTTGAACGAGTATTTTTAAAATTAAAAATTTACCATTTATTGATGGCTCATTTATTTTTGAATACTTATTACACAAAGGTTTACACCAGGGTAATAATACAGGGCAGTTATTATATATATATAGTTAGAAAAATATTAAATAAAAAATTTAAATAATATACTAATTTATAAGTCATTGTAAACAATAAAGCCAGGATTGGATAACAAAAATACAAATGTAATAAAAGTAAAAGAATACACAAGCATGATTTTTTATCTGGACTACTTTGGAGCTTTTGATTTTCTTTGTAAATTATACTTCTTTGTTCCATCTATCCTTATGGTTCTCAACTATATCTCGTTTGCTATTTCCTCACAAAAGGAAGATGATGCTTTCGATGCTTAGTATGAAGAAGATACACAATCTTGAGATCTGATAGTTAAGCCTTAAAATGCTTTTAATGATAGTTCAAAAATTTTATCTATTAATGCACAATTATCATTTCAGTCTTAAAATAATTTTGAAGCACCCTGGTAGCAAAAAATCTCCTTACAAATTTAACAGATCTTGAGTACAAGACGGTAACATAAATAATTCTTTTGCTTTCAAAAATTTATTTCCATCTGACAATGAGGGTTGTAGTAACGTTGGTTTCTAAAACAATAGAGTTTTGCAACTGTGCGAAAATCAAAAGGTTTCGACTTTCGACTTTTGACTTTTGATTTAGTTTTGACACGTAACTTTTAATTTTAGTTTTAACTTTCGCCCCTTCAAAATAGTTTTGGCAACAAACACTAGGTTACAATAAGGGAACATTTGAAAAGGATATGTCACTCTCCCCTAACATTCAGAATTTCCTTATTTTAGTACTTATTATTATTACTATCATGCGATTTGGAAAATTACCTTTTTTAATTTAACACGAGGTACGGGTAACATACTGAATGGGCACGTTTTTGACTCCGTATCAAGCATATGGAATAGGCATCAATGATGTAATTGATTTATTAAATGATCTGTAATATGGAATGTCAAAAATATAAAATATATACAAACTTATCGGTTTTCCTGTTTTGAATTTTAGGATAGTGGCTAGTGTTGGTCGCCAATACTATTTTGAAGGGGTGAAAGTTAAAACTAAAATTAAAAGTTATATGTAAAAACTGAATCAAAAGTCAAAAGTCAAAGTCGAAACCTTTTGATTTTCGCACAGTTGCGAAACTCTAAGTTTTGGAAACCAACACTAGTGATTTGAACTCTATTTTTTATTATTGGTAGTACCATTGATGTGATCAATGTATATTCAATAAAATTTGTAGTAATTATCTTCTACTCAAAATATGATGCTTTACCATTTATCTTTATTAACATCATCATTAGTGTTATTATCATTTATCATGATTGTTGTCGCTATTTCTAACCACCTTTGAAAAAGACTAAGAGAACAAATCTTTTTGAAGGAGAGAAGAAAAGCTTATTAATTATTTTATGCATTTTCCAATCAAAGTAAATTATTCAATATCCAAAGTATCAATAAAGAGCAGAAAGTAGCCAATTACTTTAAAATGCAGACACACTCTCAACTTCAACAACTTCAAAGAAATAATTACTTCACATAATATAAAAATAGGTATATTTTTTATAATTGAAAAACAAAATAAAAAAATATACATATATTTATTTAAGCAATAATTAATCAACAATATAACAATTGAAATAATTAAAAAGCTATTTTGTAAAAATAAAAATAAAAATATCTTTTAGATTGTAAATGTAATAATATTATATATATAATATATATACACACCATACTGTATGTATAATAGACAAAAATCAATGTTTGGTTCAAGATCTTTTGATAGGGTCATTGTATTAGATGTTACGCGATCCCAACTGTTGCTTTAGAAATAATAATAATTATAATTAAATAATTTTTTTATAATAATCTTGTTTATTGAAAGTAAATACTGATTGGATGGTAAAGGAACTTGATGTCAACAATTTATTAATACCAGTGTTTATGCTAATTAACTTTACGTCAAATAAAAGAAATGATTTAAAGAAAAGATAAACAATAAACTCTGCCAATACAACATTCAAATCAACATGAAAAATACATTTGTGAACTATAATATACAATCATAGGTAATTTAAAAAGAAATTAGTTGGAACTGGTACATACTTTTTTAGAGAGATAATTATTCGCTTTTTGAAAATTCAACCCGTTGTA
The DNA here is from genome assembly GCA_958430865.1 of Entrophospora sp. SA101. Classification (NCBI taxonomy): domain Eukaryota; kingdom Fungi; phylum Glomeromycota; class Glomeromycetes; order Entrophosporales; family Entrophosporaceae; genus Entrophospora; species Entrophospora sp. SA101. Next base: position 7,492 of record CAUDNR010003124.1, on the reverse strand, counting down.
AATAATACCGTAATAGTCTATTTTCTCTTCTTTATAGAGCTCATAGGAGAGGAAAAAATATAGGTATAAGCAGCTAGTGAAAAATCTCCATTGTTCAAACCTAACTTTTTGGGAAGGAACTTTTTGTTTTCGTTGGGTTGAAAATTGATTTATTTGTAAACACGCACGTGATAAACGTCTTTGCGCAATAAAATCTTTTCCTAAGCGAACAGAGAACTGTTTGGTTTGTTTTTTAGTATTTGGTAAGTGTGATAAAGATCACTATTGAAATTGTATGGAATGAATTAGACTATTAAAAATATTCTTTTTAATAATTTCGTAACGATTTTTGGAAAATTTCTGTAATGATAATGATCATCATTACCATTTAAAATAAATATCAAGCTCGCTTACAACTGAAACGCAATGCGATATTTTGCTTTTTTATGCTGTACACAACCACTTTGTCGTACTAGGCGAGAAAAATTTATTTATTTTATTTTAACATCACGTCGACATCAAAGTTAAGCCCAAGGAATTTATCATAAACAGCACAAAAAAAAAAAATAGAAAGAATGTTTGTTTATGGGTCCTTTTCTTTTGATGTCAAAATTAAAGTACAGTCAATCCCCTCTAAGTGCACCCCCTTGGGAATGAGTGATAGCGTGCACTTAGAGAAACAAAGCATTTCATTGGTTGCACGTGACACCAATACAAGAATAAAATTTTTTTACAAAACGGATCATTAGATCAGAATTAAGTAGCAGTAGGATAATCCAAGCTGAAGACTGAGTGTTGTTCTCCATATTACAACTAATAATGCTTTGTAGCAGAGTATAATAATTATTTATGATTTGATTTCTAAATTTTCGATATATACTACTTCGAAATGCCACAACTTAATATTTTTAATTTGCCGGAATTGTTAGAATTGATTCTTCCGGATTCTTTTATTACTGAATTTAATAATTATCTTAGCTTTATAGTAGAGAATAAGTAATTAATTCAGATTTGATTTTTTTCTTGTTCAAAGATATAGTGTATAATAATATAACCAAAATGTTGTTTGTAAATTGCGCAGTCGAAGAAAAATCTCCTATTGAAACATTAATTGATACAGGCGCTAACGCAGATTTAATTACCTAAAAATTTATTAACGAGTTGGGTTTACTACATCATGTAAATGAAACCAATTGCCTCGAATTACCAACTCCTGATGGAACATTTTCTGTATTAGGAAAGGTTGAACTGCAAACTAGTTTTAGCAGAGCTAGTTCTACTAATTTTGATGGGAAGCATAAAAGTACCGACCCCGTTGAATTCTTGGTTGTTGGCCTTGGCCTGATTTAATGTTAGGAGACCCATGGTTGCAAAAAAATGGCGCAACAATTAATATGTGTAATAACAAACTTTCTATACATGATAATTTTGCAATCCCAATTTTCCAAAGCGGGTAATATTGACATTCTACTAAAAAAAACTATAATACATTTGCCAAATAACACTACGTAGAATACAGAGTGTCTTAATCCAATGTTGTGTATTATCGTGTGATAATTAGATCTTCTCTGTTTACGAATAAATAAGAGATATCTATTGTTGTTGTATAAAAACGATCAAGCTTATTTTTTGACATCGAATGAAACCTGTGCGTTGTATGAGATGTGCCAAAGTTTTCGATTTTACCTATCAGCATGAATCCACAAATAATTAGGATCGGTAAAGGTCCATAATAGATAAATTTTTAATGAGCTAGTATGTAATTCTGAAAAAACCAATGGTTCTTGATAACTTTAATGGCGCATATCCTTAACAAATGATCATCCGCTGGAGAGTCTCTGAAATGTGTATAAAAACAGCTCAAATAAGATTATTTCTTCTACTTATAACACTCGAATAAATCAATAAAACGTCATAAATTAATCAACACATAAATTATATTAAAAATATCATTCTTACATTTGCCAAAATCAAAGGTATGTTAGGATACTTGTATCTCACGTATTATAAACGAACCTCCAAGCTGACGACTGATATTATTTTTAGATATCACCAACTGAATTTTTCGAAGCTCTCTCAAAAATGCCATCAGAAAATTATTTTATTTCAACTCCTATCTTGATTCTCATCGTGGCATTGATATTTTGAGAAAAACTATTTATATACCTATTCATTGTCATCATATGCTTCGTTTCAAACAACAAATCGATATGGAACTCAAATTATTAAAAGAGAACGAAAAAACGAATCTAATGAAATTTATAATAAAATAGATGAACTTGCTGAAAAGATTTCATCGTTTTATGATGTGTTCCAACAAAGATCCTACGAAGAAGATACCTTAATTAATAATTCGAATAAACTTTCGAGCAATAATTCAAGCAATTTTTCAAGCAGTTCTCGATGTAAGATTATTTCAACGTATAAATATGTCTGCTACTTTGATGAGAGACCATAGTAAATTAAATATTTCGTATCATATTAGCTTCAAGACGCACTTCGTTTTCAGATCCAGTCGTTCAGAAATTTAAAACCCTTTTCGATGAAACTATGCGGAAAAACGATTATTCCAAAGCAGATATGATTGATGAAGTTGTAAGCGGTCTTCGAAAGGGGAAAAAGATCAAGGTTATTTCGAACAATGTGGTAGAAAATTATTATAATCAAACAACGAAATCCGACACCAGGACTGTAGGAGCAATCAAATCTTGGATAGAATTCAAAAGTAAAGGAAAAAATAAATCCACATTTAACGATAATAATAATATTAATGAAGACGATGATAGTGGTGATGGGGAAATGAATTATAACAACAATAATAAATAGTTTTTTTACCCGGTAGAGCCAAAGTAAAGGGGCGTACATTAAATGGTCTAGGGGCCGTACGTTCTCTTTCTTGCAACTCTACCGTAAGAAATTATTATCTTATATTTTGCTTAAATCATTAAATAAAAATAAAATCATTGAATTCTTATTTTTAAAAACCATGTTGTATGGTTGGCTCGGTCTAAAGACCTCCTATTGCTGCGCCACGCAATCAAATTTCAAAATAGCAATTTTGTAATTCGCACAAAAAATGGAATAAAGTTTTTCAAATATAGGACTCCACGTGATTTTAGTTTTCTTACTGCCAAATTTAGATACGATAGTCAAGATCTAGTCTAAATTTAGTAATAGTTTTCCTAAATTTAGAAATGATCCTAACAAATTCCTCGCGAGTATAGTAAAGCACATGTTTTAAAAAAGAATAGAACTCCACAACAAATAATTTTTTTGAGAAAATCTCTCTATTAAAATAAAGCTAAAGACATATTCTATCAAATAATAGAGTTATTTTTTAAAAAGATAGGACAGAAAGTGACTTCTATACTTTTAAAATTTGCCCAAAATTTAGGAGCTCTTTAGACCGAGCCAACTATATGACATAAATAATATTTGTGTATGACCCATAGAGAAATCTGATTCCCAAAATATGTAGTGTGTCCATATAAATTATGCATAACCATGTTAAGAGATTTTGATAAATCCCGAAATATATGTAAAAGTAAACACGATTATATATGCACTAAAATTTTTTATTAATAGATATGTAATAATTATAATATATAAATTAATCATCTCTTGGTGAAGAGACTGTTGGACTCTGATATGGATTACGCGGTGGATGGGATACTGCCTGAACTGTTGTTTGTATGAGTAGTGATCACAATCATCATACAGTCCCTTGAAAAAAGTATCGCTTCACCTGATGATCGACGAAAATAATTGGATAACTTCTGTGATATAAAAAG
>CAUDNR010003113.1:60394-77659 GCA_958430865.1 Entrophospora sp. SA101 | reverse complement strand
AATCAACAAAATTGCATGGGTTAAATTTTTGTGTTCCCTCCTGTTAATTTTGTGTTCCCAGTACGTTCCCTCCTGTATGTCACGATCGAATCGTCACATCCAGTGTAACGATATATTTTGTTACCCCATATTATTAATTAAATAATTATAAATATCTTTTCCTACCATTAAAATTTCCTTAAAATAAATAAGAACAAGGAAGGAAGGACAGGTTAATTAATTTTGTTTGTTCTTTATAATAATAATTTATTTGTTTGTTAAAAAAAACTCTTTCTTTCTTTTATATAAAAATTTTTTTTTTTTAATTTGTTTTATTAGTTATTCCTGATCTTTAAAAAATTTTTTTTAGTATTTTATCAAAAGTATTTCATTAAATTTTAATATATATATATATATTAAATGGCAACACCACGGCCAGTTTCTGAACAATATAATCTTCAAACACAAACACAACAAAAGTCAGGATCCAATCCTCAATACAGAATGTCAGCAGATTTATCACATTTAGGTGGCCAACAAGCCACCAACCATAGAGGCTCTCGCCCAACCTCCGAAGTATTCCCCACTAACAATCACAACTCATATCAGTCACCTGAAGGTAAAGTTAAACAAATATATATGTGTATACATGCATAATTATAATAAAAGTTTTATCTACTTCTTTGTTCCTTTAATTAATCAATTAAATAATTATATAAATTATTATCTAGCTGAAGCAATTGATAAATGGTTTGAAGATCTTCAACACTACGAACAAACTCTTGAAGAAATGGCAACGGCAAGTTTAGATGAAACTTTTAAAGAAGAATTAAAAGCTATTGAACAATGGTTTCGTGTGTTATCGGAAGCTGAAAGGACAGCTGCTTTATTCAGTCTGCTTCAGCATTCAACTCAAGTACAAATAAGGTTTTTCATAACTGTTTTACAACAGATGGCTAGAAATGATCCAATGGGTGCTCTTTTATCACCAGCAAATCCTGAGAAAGGTCAGTTACAGTGTAATGAATGTGTGTGAAAAAATAGAACAGCAAGATCAGAATTAATTAATTAATTAAGCAAAGGAAATGTATATATATACATCAAGTGTATACACATAAAGTTGATCATCATAATAATTTATTCTAATACTATCTTTTAACAAAAATAATATTGAATTGTTTTACAAAAAAAATTTCTAAATTTATCAAATTTCCCTTTTGATATTTTAATATATATATATATATATATATATATAAACACTCAACTCACATATCATGCACGCACACTGTCTTCTCCTCTCATATATATAGATTTAATGCAAGCGCAATTATCAGGTGCAATTAAAACAGAAGCAATGTCACTAAAATCACCAACCAGTCAAACATATCCACGTCGTCTTTACGATAGACATTCCGGTGTAGACTTCCTATCGCCCGAAGCCGCCATTTATACAGATCCTGCCGTGGCATTGGCACAAAAAAGAGCAAGACTTCAAGCAAATACCGGTAATCGTTCTGCAACTTTATTTCAAACAAGACCAAAATCGATGATATCAGAAACAGATCCAAGTCTATGGAATTCCTCAGTTGCACAAACTCCTACAACTGCCAATTCTGTTTCTGCCAATAATAATAATAATAATAATAACAATAACAATAATAACGTAATTTAATACTAATCTAATAATGTTTATAATAATAACAATAGTCAGTAATAATAGTAATTCTTCAATAAAAATTCTAATTCTAATAATTCTAATAATAATCTTTCTTAAGGACCGTACAACTAATGGTAGACCAAAATCAGCCGACCTTAGTGCTTGGACCCCAAGTTACTCTATACATTCGCCTAGACCTGGTGCTTTTGATGCTGAATTATCACCGTTAGTAGGCGGTAGTTGGGCTAGTATGGTTCCGACGCCGGTTGTGCCAATGTTTGCCGAAAATAAAAACAAACAAGCTGCAGATGCAGAATTGGTCAATAAGAAACTTGCAAATTGGAATTTAAGTAATAGCTCAGGCAATAGAATTGTTTTGGAAAGTGATGTTAAAAAGTTTCGCCGTAATCAAGGAAAAAATAATTCGGGTGTACCTGCTACTGTACAAGAAGAAAAATACAATCATTATAATCACAATCATAACAATAACAATTATAACCATAACAATCATAACCATAATCATAATAACAATAATAATAATTCAAATCTTGGAACTAATATCGTATTATCAATGTATGATACTGATGGTAATTTAAGATCACCTCAACAATCTCCAATGCCAAGCCCAAATATTGTTGGTTCAAGACAAGGTTCAAGGCCACCATCACCAAACCATCATCACAACAATCAATATCAAGCTCATCATGGTGGGTGGTCGGCATCAAATGGAAAAGGTGGTAGTGGAACACATTTAGCACCACCACCTAATCTAGTACGTGTCGGTAGCGATGAAAATAACGGTTATCATAGCGATCATAGTGATGCTTCACATAATGCTGGTAATAATAATAATAAACCAAAGGGTCATGGTAAAGCTAAAAAGAAACAAACCGATGATACAGTTGATTTTAACTTATTAGAAGGTAAATAAATGATTTATGATTCAGATAATATATATATATATATATAACATTTTACTAAAAATAAAAATAAAATTTTTCAAATTAAAAAGATGTTCCTGCATGGCTTAGAAGTCTTCGATTGCATAAATATACGCAGGTATTTGAAGGAATGAAATGGCAAGATATTATTGAATTGGATGATCCAACATTAGAACAGAAAGGTGTGGCAGCACTCGGAGCTCGACGAAAGATGATTAAAGAATTTGATAAAGTTAAAGAAGCAATGGTAAATGATTAATAAAATAATTTGTATTTGTATTTTTAATAAATACTATTTTTATTAATAAAAAAAATTTTTTTTGTAGAAAGAAAATGGCTTAAGTGCAGCACCGTCGTCATGATTATTATTTTTTTTAATTTTGTATTAAGCGAGGTACCTTTATTTTTTTTATGACTTTGGTTTATGTTATCATATTATTACAATGAATGAATAAACAATTACTAATATTTATCTATTACATTTGTTATATTTTGTAGGAATTAAAGCTTTGAATATAAAAAATATTTTAATATTTAGAAAAAAATTTTCATTTTTATTTTTATTTTTATTTTGTGAATATAATATATTAATATAACAATTATTTTTAATTTTAATTTTTTTTTTAAAAAAAAATCCTGTATAAAATTTTTTTAGATCTTCAATTCTTTTTACTTGGAGGACAGGATCCTTACTTTTTTATCTTACGACATTTTTGTTATAATTATTATTAATTTATCTTTTCCCCTTCCTCAAGAACAATAACAATTATAAATATTGGGAAGGGATTGAAGATTTCATTTCTATTATTCTTATAATTAATTAACTATTTATTTATCTTTAATTTATTAATTGTATGTTTTTATAAATATAAAATTAATATATATAAAAACGGGTAATATAAATTTTTTAGTCACTATTTTCCAATGTGGTGCGTCATATTATTATTCATTTTCACGTACAGTACTACAACAATTTAAATATTACACCGAGTAAATAAATTTTACGATCTAGTTTTGCAGTATTAGATTAGGAGATAATATTTCAATGCAGGTTTATTATTAGATATTACAGAACTCTCGTTATAGTAATAGTGGACCCTCAGTTCCATATGTAATTTTCCACTGTTAAAAAAAACTTGGGGAAGCAAAAAAAAGCCCGCTGTAACGAGAGTTGACTGTATACAAGATATAATGTGATTTTATTTACTATTGCTACTGCATGATGACAACATTACTATTTCTATTATGTAAGAGTAGGTTCTTGCATTCATCCAAAATTGAACCTTATTTTCCACCGAAAGTCCTTCTTATATTAATATACATTTTAATTTCCTATTTGCATGGCATAATCCTTGCAGATAATTGACAGTTTCAAAGTGTAATATCAATATTAATATTAATAAAAATACAATCCAATTATTAGCTGCATATTTCAAATTTAATTAAACTTTAATTAAACTTTAATTAACCCAAGGATTTTTGCCTAGCAACAACAACATAAATGTAATAAATTATCAATTGAACTTATTATTTTAAAGAATATGTTCCTATATGCCTATGCTTCAAGCTTTATAATACAAAGATATTTAAAACTTGAAATCTATGATCCGAATTTAAAAGTTCTGGGTTTTTTTCTCAAGACGTTTTGCCACTTCTATTTTTCGTCCACGATAACTATCTAATAAATTGATCATTATACCATAAATCTGGTATGATTTTGTTGTGAGACAACGATCGTATATGTAATTAACTGAATAATCACCACGTTTATATTTTGGATCATGAACCTCGTTAAATGTTTGCTTCTCGTTTTTAGCAAATTTACTTGAACAAAAAACGTACGCATATCACGTGTTATTTATAGTATAATAATAATATAAACAACTTGTATCACAGTATCACACGAGTTGGATTTTTAAATTTTTTTTTTTTATAATATTTAGATTTTGTTTACCAAAAAAATTTTCTTTGAATCAATTGAAATTTCAAAATGGTAAGAACATTCTTTGTTTTTAATAGTCTTTTCTAAATAATATTTTGGATGGTAATTATCTGTTGTTTTAAAAGTTTAATGTTGTTTGGGGAAAAATTAAACATTTGTTTGAATATATTAAATGTAGTCGATAACAAAGAACTCCAAAATGTTAAATCTGATAAATTATCGACTTCGAATAACAATGTCAGATTCGAGAGTCTTAACAGGGCAGATGTTAGCTTTTGATAAGCATATGAATTTGGTGTTGGCCGATTGTGAAGAATTCCGAAAAATTAAACCTAAAAGTGGATCAAAAGTACCACAGGGTCAACCAGAACATGAAGAGAAAAGAACATTGGGTTTAGTGATTCTAAGAGGTGAAACTATCGTTAGTCTAAGTGTTGATGGACCACCACCACCAGCTATTGATGAATCAAAGTCTAAGTTAGCACAAGTAAAAAATCACTTTATCAAAAAAAATTTTATTTATTTATTTATTTATTTACATAATTTACATAATTATTTATTTTAATTAGCTTCCTATTGGTCCTGGTATAGGTCGTCCTGCTGGTAGAGGTTTACCAGTCGCACCACCAGGTGCTACCCCAGCAGGTAAGTTTTTTATTAACTTTATATGATTATAAAAAAATTTTATCATGATTCAACAAATTATTCTTTCAAAAAAAAAAGGTCTTACAGGACCTGTTCGCGGTATAGGTGGGCCATCTCCTAGTATAATGCAACCAAGAGGAACAGCTCCAGCAGCAGCAGCAGCACCGCCTATATCATATGGTAGACCACCAATTCCTGGACAAATTCCTTCTGGAATGCCACCCGGAATGGCACCTAGAGGTATGCCACCTGTAATGGCAGGTATGCCACCTGGTTATAGAGGTGGGATGGGACCACCACCGGGTATGCCATCTGTAATGGGAGGTATGCCACCAGCTTTTAGAGGAGGCGCACCACCTCCTGGAATGAGACCAATGTCTATGGGAATAGTAATTATCAATTAATTGTTTGATTGTTTTTTGTTTGATTAAATTATTTGATTACAAATTTTTCCTTGTTTAATTAATAGCCTGGTGGACCTCCACCTTTTTCAGGAGGCGGGCGTGGAATGCCTCCAGGGTAAGCAATCAAGTATTTTTTTTCCTCTCAGTAAAGATTAATAATTTTATTGTATAGATAAATATATACAAACATATATGTTATATAGTTTTCCGGTACCTGGCCAAGCACCACCTCAAGGATTTAGACCTCCAGCCATGCGACCACCACCACCACCTCCTCCAGGAGGTCCTCAACAAAATCAGGGCCGTGGACAACAACAATAAAATTCGTTTTTTATAAAAATGAATAATAAAATTTAATCAGTCATTCAGTCATTTGTGTGCAATATTTTGCTATTTTAACCCATGTAAAAACTAACTTTTATTTTCATAAATAACTATATTTGTTATATATATGTTGTACATGAAATTGAAATTATGTGAATTTGAAATTTAAATTCACATATGTAAAGAATTCAAAATTCACATTAATATATACAACACTGTCAAATAATTAAAAAATAAAAAAAACACTTATAGACATTTTCCTACAATTTTCTTTTTTCGCCCAGTTACGTTTTTTTTTAACCTTCTTTTCCTACCAAGTCCCAATTAAATATATGGAAAGGTATAAATAAACTTTCATACCACAAGAAAACCTTTTGGTAATGTTGTACGTGAAAATGAAATTATGTGAATTCGCAATTCAAATTAGCCAATCAGAATTTCACCCCACTCAATATTTCAAATTTCACACTGATTATTTAACAAGTATGGCTACTCTTGTCAGTTAATCGCAAGCAATTCATTTTTAAAGACCTGATAGTGACTAATGAGGTGTAAAATACTCTAAGTTTTAATATGGTCATTACTTTATTGGGGTGTTGGTTAATAAGGTTTGCTAAAAACTATTTTGTAGAAATTTAATAGTCAAGAATTTTATGCAGATTGGATTTAGCAAAAGTTTTTTAAAAGAAAAAAATCAAAAGATCCAAGTTTACAACTGATTATTTATGAAAGTGAACTTGAAACTTTCGTCTTCCAACATGTATGTGGCTCACCCATGGAATAAAAAATCCATGGATATGAAGCGTGCGAGAGTACCTTAACGCATGTTTGTGGTAGATTTTTAATTATTTGCCTTTAAGGGACTATATCCCGAGTAGACGCATTATTTGTTCATTTTCCACATGGTATTATTTATTACTTGGGTGATGCAATTATTTATTACGTCAATGATAACATCGATAATGGTAAGGATTTGGGAAATCAACTTTTTTCGTTATTTTTGCTCCGAGACACCATCAGAGAATATTAGAAGAGCTCCTTGAAGGAAGCATATTACATGTGGTTTCAGATGCAAGAGTAAAATGGACCAACGAAGAAGATTAAACATGGTTTTGCAGAAGAATAATATATTCTTATTAAGTATAGATAACAGATTATTATTATGAAGATATAGGAATAATCTTTTATTGTCCATCTTTGCCGCTCTCATCCTTGCTCTTCTTTTACTTTTATCGTTAAGAATGTATTTCCTTAATGTAATAATTTCTCCTATAAAAGAATTAATTAAATTAATAAATATTTTTTTTCCTTACAAAAATATATAAACATTATTTTTTTTCTTTCACACAAAAATTTTTCTCTCGCTACCCACCTTTAGCCATTCATCATTTAGCAATTCTAATTCACGAATGTCAAATGTCTAAATAAATATATGCGAATTAATATCAAGTTAATAATGAGTTAATAAAATGAAGGTCAAATAATTGTTTAATTTAGTAGTAGATTTATCCGCTTTATTACTTTATTTAAATCTGCTTTTTGTTGAAAATATACTTTTGAACTAGTATACTATAATAAATGATCAGTGGACTGTAAGTAACAACATTAAAAATAATTAATAATTAATAAATAAAAATAGGTTAAAAAATAAATTGTTACCAGCATGTGTGCTTCAGGATTTGTAGATATAGGTGAATAATAAATTAATACTAATGGATATGATTTTCTTCCATCCTCATGATTCAACTGATAATAATAATAATACATGTTAAAATAATAATTAAAGTCATGACGATGATGATTAAAGAAAAAATTAATCCCTTATTTTCTTCATACCTCATAACTTAACACAATATATCTTGGTGCATTCTCAGGAAGTTCTACGCATGTTGACAATTAGATGAATAGATAAATTTATCATAATTACATACCATTAAAACATGTGTAATGTGATTGGTTACCTTCGACAAGTTCTTCTAAAGTTATATCATCATGGATTTCATCTTCAACAACCACTAAATTTTCTCGATCAATCTTTACTTTATTTTTTTTATTAAGTGTTTTTTTTTATAAAAAAAAAGAGAAATCCTTATGTTCTTTAATTATGTTATTTTATTTATTTTCACCATTACAACCATTATTGTTGTTGTTGTTGTTGTTATATTTTTCATTATTATTTTCATTTCATTTACTCTTTTTTCCTCTTTAACAGAAAAACAAACAAAACTTACAAACAAAAGCAGCACAGCCTTTTTTTGATTTTTTTGCAAATCTAAACTTTCGAAGTTTTTCTATTACTGTCGGATCTATTTCACAGGTCGTTGACTTATTTATTTAATGTATATGTGCGAGAGATTAATGTGGAAAAGAACAAATTAATCATTAATTACGAAATTGTGAATTAATTACAAATTGATCTTACCATTATTTACTTATTAGTTGAATAGAGGGAAAGAAATAATCTTGAGATAATCCAAACCAAAGTTATACATATTTAGTACAGATTTGCGCTGATTTCATTATTATTATATTGATTATTTGAAAATCCATTTACAAATTTTTATAAAAATTACTATAATTATAAAAGCAAAATATCATTTGTCACATTAAACTCAGATGAATCAGTTTGTTTGTGCAAAAAAACGCGAAATTCTTTTTTGTTGTGGAATAAACTTTCCTTCGATAAGATAATCCCTCCGGGCTAGTACCGACTTCTTTTTATGAAGTAGAAGTTGGCATAACAGGTATTTCTCTGATAACGGTTACTCCCATTTCTTATCTCATGTCTTCTAATCGATTGTTTAACGTGATCAACTGGTACTTTATATATCACAGTGTTGCTGGAGGTGGTAGATGTTAGAGATGATGAGTTACCACATCGTGCTTGCATTCGAATTTTTAATGGTTCTAGTGGTGCGCGAGTGATGATGACGACGACGAATTGATCAAAGGTTTTAAGTTTCAAAGGAAATTTTTGTGCTGTGTGTCCGTTCTAAATCATGACTCCCATGCTCTTCGCGCCAGAAATAGCTATCTCTATCCGAGGAATAGTTAATTATTGATTTCTTTAGACGTGAATAGTTTGCGTTCACCGTATCTGTTCGACCAAAATAATTCATATACATATTCAATTAATTGATAAAATTTATAAATACTATTTTTTTAGTAATAATAATAAAAACATTTTAAAAAGTATGTTGATTTTTTTTGATTGCTTCTTTTATTATTACTAATACCAATCATCATTGTTACAACTCCTATCATTATTGTCACTGGTATTCATTTTTATCTACATTGGCACAAATACTGAGGCATTACTGTTAAAATTATATTCAATTAAGTGTTTTTTTATTTGAATCATCGTGATCTATTGATACAGTGGATTGTTGACTCTATTATTTTGTAAATTGGCCTGTTCAATTAATTTACTAAGTGGGAGAATGCATCTAAATGGTATTTGTAACTCTTTGCTCTTGACAGATATTTTTCTGATTTAATGATTAAATCAAAAATCACGTTTTATTTTTAGAAGAACTAATGATACTATAGCAATGACAATAAATTTCTCTGACAGTTGGTCAATTCTCTTAACGTCTTTGGTAATTTTAGGTCTTGTTCCTCAAGAATATCCATTATTAGGTGATAATTTTTTACCTACAGTATGTTCCCACATAATCATTCCAAAACTATAAATTTGTACATTGTTTTAATAATAATGAAGTTAATTTGAATAAATTATGTAAATTTCCATTTCAAATGTTTCCAAGGCATTATTTACTCTCAACTATAAGTTATAATTAATAATTAATAAATAACATTTGTAAAGAAACTTGATTATTTTTTTATTTCCATAATCAGCTTCTAAGTTCTCGATTACCTTTTCTTTACAACCATTGCATAATACAACTCTATTCAATCAACATCTCTGAGAATGGAAATTTTATATGATTGTTTAATTAATTTTTTCCTAATGTTTTTTTAATGCATCAATTGATTTATTTAATAACATCATTTATATCATTTATCATTTATCATTTCTTTATCAATCGGTTTACTATACATAATAAATCATAAATCATACCTTGGATAAATTAATTCATAATTTTCACCAAAAGTTTCTTCAATGGAAAGAAAAGGAAACCGAAAATTGGAAAAAAAAGAGAGAATTTACATACATATGGAACTTAAATTTCCATTAGAGTGCAAAAATATTATTAACCAAAGAGGGTTCCTTCATTCTAAAGAATTCTTTAAATTAACCAAAATAATATAGTCTGTTTTTGGATCATCAGTTGGTATGCTCTTTAGATTTTCGCTCATATCTTTTGAAAAAGCTTTTAAATATGCATCAATCATGTTAATATCTTATTGATTAAATCTTGTTATCTTCGGCATTCTTTACTTGGAATACTTCTGTTATTATTCTTTATCATAAAAAAATAAAATTTAGACTTCTTCGACATCATTACAATAATGTTCAGGTGCTTAGTAGGATGTTGGTTGACTTGTTATTACATTATTGTCTTTGCAGATGGTTCACCAGATACACCTGATTCTGAAACATATTTTTTTGTTCGTCGATTCAACTTCACTACAAATTAGTTTCTCTTTGAATAATTCGCAAGATGGCTCTGGCTTTTCTGTAACTAAGGTCTTCCTTCACTCGAGAGTTTGAATTGGTTGTAAGTTGTTGTTGATCTTGACAAAATAAAGTAGTAATTATTGTCATCAGTGGTTGTTACTTTAGCCAAATAAATGTGTTGTTGGGAGATTGTGTACACCAAGTCCTTTTCTGATAATTTTCATGTCCAGGTTATTGTATCTATCATAGTTACTTATAAAATATATTGCACTAGTTTAATAAAGTATTTAGAAATCGAAATCGATAATAAAAATCTTTTTAGTTAAACTATGGCAATATTTTTATTTACCAGATTCAAAGAAGTTTCGAAACTTACAAGTCTTTTTATTTAAAAGTGTCTTATTAAAGAAAAAAAAGCACACCATTTTTTAAAAAGTGAACTTTCAATTTCGATTTTGGATTTCGAAAATTTAGGTTTGTTTTATAATTAATTCCATATAGTTCTGCATGTTATATAACACGCTATCACTCGAAATTTTGCTATCGAAATCGAGATCGAAACAATCTATTTCGTCATAATGTATGGGTGGAAGGACACGGGTATATGCAGGTTGAGTATAGTATAGTACTGGGTTGTACGATAGACTATGTAGATCAAAACTAATTGACATCATATATAAAATTTACTAATAAACTTTTTTTCAACGAATATAAAAATAAAATTTGCATCTACTCCTTCAAAAAAAAAAGATACAAGTATGAAATTAAGAAAAATCGTAATAAATGTGATGCTGAACACGGTGACAGAGAGTTTTTTTTAATTTTATTAGTAAAATCATCCAAAATGTTAAAAATACTGTTAAAACTTTGAAACGTATAGGCTCGATAACCAAACAAGTTAGAGTAAAAAAATTTCCATAGTTTTTTCTCTGTGATTCAAAGAATAGTCTGACAGAGAGTTTTTTTAAAAATTATTAGTAGAACAAGGATTTATAAGAATTCAAAGTTGTGCGATTTTATTAATAAAAAATTTTTGATCTTTTTTTCCTTCAAAAATCTTTTCCTTTTGAAGAAATGCTTAATAAATAAAATAAATAAATAAATAAATAAATATATAAATAAATAAAATATGATTTAAAGGTAGTGAAAAATATTGGTTAATTTCTTCTAGGTATTAAAAAACTCTGTGCTAATTTTTTAGCTGCTTCTTCCCCAACAGCAAGATCTGCAGATAAAGAAGTTTCCTTTCGTCTTTTCATTTGAATTGCTGTTAATTTTTCTTTAGTGATTTCAAAATCTAATGGGGTAGGACTTGAAAGTTGGAGCCTGGCTTCCTGTAACGATTCACTCATGTTAGGGTGAGTTTTGATATCATATTTGTTGAACATTCCTTCAATATGTTGTTGATGGACTATAATTGACCAAATTCAATGTTTAACAAATTCATATATTAATGGAAATCTTTGCATTTGGGTGTAATCAGCTTTCGAAAATGCAACAAATTGCTCTCTAAACTCATATTGCTCCGATGCTTCAAATAATCCAAAAGAATCACTTCTTCCTTCTTCTAAATTTTGTTTTAACTGTTTTACATATTTTTTTAATCTTGTAGTAGGTTCATCAGGTAGAGGATAAGATAATACTATATGGTTAACAGCTTGAGCAAATTCAGGACCACTCTCTCCTCCAAGACTATATATACAAAACAGAAGGTGAGTCCAAGTAATAATCCACCTTTTGAATGCTTCAAAAGCTTTTTCAATACCTAATTGTACTTTATCTGCCAAATTTAGAAATTCTTGCTCATTTAAAAGGTCACGGGCTGTCTGCAATTCCTTTATAAAAATTTCATCAGGACTCTGTAAAGCATTTTTTTATTCATCAATCCAAATCACCACCATTTCAGGCATCTGATGAGCACAATATCCATTTGGTAGAGGTTTACTAGAAGTTCCTTGAATAATATAAGGATGTTTATCAGAACCAAATTATTATTCTTTCATAGAACCATTCCCCAAATTTAACCATTATTAATATTTCTATATTCAACTTTTCATTCAGTAGGAATTCTAGGAATGTTTTCCATTTATGAAGATATCCATCAGGAACATTCCTTGAGCATTCTAACTCTTGAACAAACCATTGAGTAAATTTAAGATGGATTTCACATCGTTCTAAGTATTGTCTTGCTGCTATTAATAGATATAACCAACGATTTGTGAGTGGTTTTTGATATTTGTTGAAATCTTCATTCAATAATGTCTTATATAATTTTTTTATAGTTTCATTCTTCATATTCAATGGATTATCTTTATCAGACTCATTGTATCCACTATGAAGATGATAGGCAAGATTTATTACATTAAATGGATGGGGATTCAAGGAGAGACCTGAGGGAGAATTGATTTTCCCAAAGGTTGTATTGTCAAAAGCTGTTGCTGCAATATGAACAACATGCAGGCCACATGGAATCCTGCTTGCATTTGCTCTAAATCTTTTGTTGAAATTAACAATAGCACCATTCTTGGATCCTGACATATAATTTGTGTTATCAGTGAGCCAATATAGACAATGTAAGGGATTTAAGTTAAATGATCTAATGGTTTCAACACAGTTGTAGATACATTGGTTGAGGTGCAACAATCCAAGTCTTTCATACTTAGAATTGTGATAATAGGTTCCTCTTTGATTGTATTCCAATGTGCAACACATACTAAGAAGATTTTTTTATCTCCTCTTGTGCTTTCATCTGCTAGGATTCCATATGAAGCAAATGTAGAAGTGGAATTTGGAAGATTTTCAATAATTGCAAGTTCTGCCACTTCTTTATTCCATCGAGATAAAGTACTTTTTGAAACCCAAGTATCGGGGGAATGACCAGTCAGAAAGGTAAAGACTTCTCTTGTGCACTGGGTTGTTGAAGATAATGACATTTGACCTATATTGCTAATTTGGGATATCAGAGCAGTAAACTCAGGCGTATAGGTATGTTTATTCTCTTTAATCTTTTTTGTTATATTTTTTTGGATCTCTCCTTCTGATACATTTTTTCTTTTCGAAACTAATGATCTCATTCATGAAATATAAATATCTCTATTTTGTTCTTGTTTTTTTAGTTTGATGGCCAGAGTTCTCTTCTTCAAAGTGGTTGATTCAATTTTCTTAGCCAACTTTTCATTTTCACTCTTTAATAATTTTAGTGCCTTTTTTTTGTAGGTATGATGAAATAATTTCACCCTTATTAATACCATCAGGATAAACCATAATTTCGAGCAATTTAGAACATGTAAAGATTTGTTTTTCTGGTAATGAATTGATTTTGTTTATTAATTTTTGCTTTACTTCTAGAGCCTTATTACTTGAAAAAAAGTTAATTAGTAAATTTTATGATGTCAATTAGTTTTGATCTACATAGTCTATCATACAACCCAACATGTTATGCAATTTAATATTAAATACAAATTATAAATGACTGATTAAAATAATTAATTATACATCAAGTTATAAAGAAAACATAAGCTGAGATGAATGATTAAAAGAATTAATAATTATGTCAAAAAACTGATGGTTCAAACATTTATGATGAAAAACTGGCCATTCAAATTACATTACAAACTGTATTTCCTGCAACTTTAAATTTCCACCTAAGTTCCTTATATGTGATTGATGAATTCCTTTCATGAAATTCACAAAGCTGTTTTTTCTCAACCCAAGTCAAAATTTTTCTTTTTTTGTTTTATTGATCAATTGATGACATTTTCATTTTTATTAAATATTCAGCAAATAATTGAAGTAAAGAAATACCAAGATTGTAAGGAAACCCTTTTTCCTTACATTAAAATACTAATTGTTTTAATTATTATTAAAAATACAAGTTATCTTTATTAATTATGGAAAGCTTATCTTTTTATACAAAAATGCATAATATAATATTACAATTAAATAAATAAATTATTATCAATCATAATAATAACCAAAGTTTCTTCTTCAAAAAGGTCCAAGAACAAAAATTAAAAATGGAAATTTATTAAATTTAGAATTGAAATCTTTAATTTCTGGTTGGATTGATCAAAATAATGCATCATATGATTTTGAATTAGTCCTTTGTGGATCTCAAGATGGCTTTTCAAGGGCAGTTTTTGAGAAGAAATGTTACAATGTTGAACAAACTGTAGTGTTGATGAAAATTAAAGAAACAGGTGAATTAGTGGGTGGTTATAATCCTGTTTGTTGGAATATAAAAGGAAAATTTCCAAATGAAAATTATCTGATTGAAACAAACAAAAGTTTTATTTTTAAGATTAATGAAAATCAACTTGATAATTCAATATTAAGTAGGGCCAAAAATCCTGAACAGGCAATATTACATATTAATAACTTTATTGGAGATAATATAAAATTTCATGATGTATCTATACATTTTTGTGATTTGGCAGCATGTAACAGTATTAATAATGAACCTTATTGTTTTTATCAGTTTTACTATTATAAAAATAACTTAAATCTTATAAATAGTGATAAGAGAGTTCATTTGTTAGAAGAATATGAAGTATATAAATTAATAAAGAAAAATTAATGACTTATAAAATAGTCTTTACATATTAAATTAAAACCCTTATTCTGATGTTTTTTTAACTATAATTATTCCATCTTTGGAATCAATTAATAATGGACTTTTTATTCATTATCTTTTTCCAATTCTAAAGTTATACTACCCTGTATACTAACCCTGGTGCTAAACTTCATGTAACAATTATTCAAAATAAATAAATAAATGAAATGGTAAATTTTAATTTGTTAAAAAATAAAAAAATTTCATCAAAATGTCTAATAACAGTTTCTCATCCTTGGAAAATATTACAATCTTATTTAACAATCTTAACATTAATAATGCTCTACCATTAAAATATTTTAATAAGCTAGTAAATGATTTTTCAAATTTGTTGAATAATTCAGATTATTATGATGTTGAAATCAAAGTTGGAGAGGATGAGGATATTAAAATTTTTAAAGCTCACTCTATCATTTTAAAAGCAAGGTCTTTGTATTTTAAAACAGCTTTATCTAATGATTGGATTAAAAAATCTGATAATGGTAATATTTTATTTGAAAAAGAAAATATTTATCCAAGAGTTTTTGAAATTCTTTTAATGTAAGTTAATATAAACTATTTAATTAATAATTGAATTCTTTGATATTTATCTAAAATAAATTTATATTTTTATATTTTTAAAAGATATATGTATAATGGAATCATTAATATTGATAACCTGAATTTAAACAAAATTTTAAACCTTCTTGAAGCATGTGATGAATTAAATTTTAATGAATTAATTGATGATTTGCAAAATTATTTAATCAATGAAAAAAATGAATGGCTTTGCTAAAATTTAATTTATATTCATGAAATTTCATCAAAACATCAACTGTTCAACTTACTTCAAGATTTCTGTAATAAATTAATTTGTGAAAATCCAGGATCAATTTTAAAATCTAATGATGTTGCAGCAATTGAAAAATCAATGCTAATTTCTATATTGGAAAATGATAATTTAAAATTAGATGAGATTGATATTTGGAATCATGTCATTCAATGGGGTGTAGGACAAAATGTAACATTGGGAAAAAATATTTCAGTGTGGAGTAAAGATGATTTCAAAAAATTGAAAAATATATTAGAAGATATTATACCATTGATAAGATTCCATGAAATTTCTTCAAGTGATTTCTTTCAGAAAATTACACCATTTAAAAAAAATTTTGATAAAGAGGTATATAAAGAACTTCTTCAATATTACCTTAGTCATGAAACATGGCAACCAAAGTTTCTTCTTCAAAAAGGTCCAAGAACAAGTATTGAAAATGGAAAATTATTAAATTTTAAATTAGAATCTTTAATTTCTGGTTGGATTGATCAAAATAATACATCACATGATTTTGAATTAGTCCTTTGTGGATCTCAAGATGGGCAGTTTTTTGAGGAGAAATGTTACAATATTGAACAAACTGTAGTGTTGATGAAAATTAAAGAAACAGGTGAATTAGTGGGTGGTTATAATCCTGTTTGTTGGAATATAAAAGGAAAATCTCCAAATGAAAGTTATCTGATTGAAACAGACAAAAGTTTTATTTTTAAGATTAATGAAAATCAACTTGGTAATTCAATATTAAGTAGGGTCAAAAATCCTGAAATGGCAATATTCCATAATAGACAAAAGATTAATGATACTGCAGATAATATAAAATTTCATGAAGCATTTATAAATTTTGGTGACTTGGCACTAGGTAACAGTACTAATAATGAACCTTATTGTTTTTATTCATATTTTAGTCATTATGAAAATAACTTAAATCATATAAATAATAACAAGATAGTTCATTTGTTAGAAGAGTATGAAGTATATAAATTAGTAAAGAAAAATTAATTTTTATTCTGATGTTTTTTTAACTATAATTATTCCATCTTTGGAATCAATTGATTACTGACTTTTTATTCATAAATAGATGATGTGAGCCATACTAATATTAATAATTATGTTCCACAAGATTATTTTGTGATACCGCTAAATTATTTTCTCTTCATATTTATGAATTATAGTAAAGCTTTTCGATAAGAAAAAATACAAATGGGATGCAAAAAGATATGAATGAGGAGAGTTTATTGTTCTTTACCAGTAATAATACTACGTAGAATCTGGCTTATATCAAAATTCATATTAGTCACAGGACATGTCACATCAATTGATTTTCTATATGTGAAAATAAATTCGAAATTCGTGTCACATGAAGTT
>CAUDNR010003113.1:46072-60384 GCA_958430865.1 Entrophospora sp. SA101 | reverse complement strand
AATCAACAAAATTGCATGGGTTAAATTTTTGTGTTCCCTCCTGTTAATTTTGTGTTCCCAGTACGTTCCCTCCTGTATGTCACGATCGAATCGTCACATCCAGTGTAACGATATATTTTGTTACCCCATATTATTAATTAAATAATTATAAATATCTTTTCCTACCATTAAAATTTCCTTAAAATAAATAAGAACAAGGAAGGAAGGACAGGTTAATTAATTTTGTTTGTTCTTTATAATAATAATTTATTTGTTTGTTAAAAAAAACTCTTTCTTTCTTTTATATAAAAATTTTTTTTTTTTAATTTGTTTTATTAGTTATTCCTGATCTTTAAAAAATTTTTTTTAGTATTTTATCAAAAGTATTTCATTAAATTTTAATATATATATATATATTAAATGGCAACACCACGGCCAGTTTCTGAACAATATAATCTTCAAACACAAACACAACAAAAGTCAGGATCCAATCCTCAATACAGAATGTCAGCAGATTTATCACATTTAGGTGGCCAACAAGCCACCAACCATAGAGGCTCTCGCCCAACCTCCGAAGTATTCCCCACTAACAATCACAACTCATATCAGTCACCTGAAGGTAAAGTTAAACAAATATATATGTGTATACATGCATAATTATAATAAAAGTTTTATCTACTTCTTTGTTCCTTTAATTAATCAATTAAATAATTATATAAATTATTATCTAGCTGAAGCAATTGATAAATGGTTTGAAGATCTTCAACACTACGAACAAACTCTTGAAGAAATGGCAACGGCAAGTTTAGATGAAACTTTTAAAGAAGAATTAAAAGCTATTGAACAATGGTTTCGTGTGTTATCGGAAGCTGAAAGGACAGCTGCTTTATTCAGTCTGCTTCAGCATTCAACTCAAGTACAAATAAGGTTTTTCATAACTGTTTTACAACAGATGGCTAGAAATGATCCAATGGGTGCTCTTTTATCACCAGCAAATCCTGAGAAAGGTCAGTTACAGTGTAATGAATGTGTGTGAAAAAATAGAACAGCAAGATCAGAATTAATTAATTAATTAAGCAAAGGAAATGTATATATATACATCAAGTGTATACACATAAAGTTGATCATCATAATAATTTATTCTAATACTATCTTTTAACAAAAATAATATTGAATTGTTTTACAAAAAAAATTTCTAAATTTATCAAATTTCCCTTTTGATATTTTAATATATATATATATATATATATATATAAACACTCAACTCACATATCATGCACGCACACTGTCTTCTCCTCTCATATATATAGATTTAATGCAAGCGCAATTATCAGGTGCAATTAAAACAGAAGCAATGTCACTAAAATCACCAACCAGTCAAACATATCCACGTCGTCTTTACGATAGACATTCCGGTGTAGACTTCCTATCGCCCGAAGCCGCCATTTATACAGATCCTGCCGTGGCATTGGCACAAAAAAGAGCAAGACTTCAAGCAAATACCGGTAATCGTTCTGCAACTTTATTTCAAACAAGACCAAAATCGATGATATCAGAAACAGATCCAAGTCTATGGAATTCCTCAGTTGCACAAACTCCTACAACTGCCAATTCTGTTTCTGCCAATAATAATAATAATAATAATAACAATAACAATAATAACGTAATTTAATACTAATCTAATAATGTTTATAATAATAACAATAGTCAGTAATAATAGTAATTCTTCAATAAAAATTCTAATTCTAATAATTCTAATAATAATCTTTCTTAAGGACCGTACAACTAATGGTAGACCAAAATCAGCCGACCTTAGTGCTTGGACCCCAAGTTACTCTATACATTCGCCTAGACCTGGTGCTTTTGATGCTGAATTATCACCGTTAGTAGGCGGTAGTTGGGCTAGTATGGTTCCGACGCCGGTTGTGCCAATGTTTGCCGAAAATAAAAACAAACAAGCTGCAGATGCAGAATTGGTCAATAAGAAACTTGCAAATTGGAATTTAAGTAATAGCTCAGGCAATAGAATTGTTTTGGAAAGTGATGTTAAAAAGTTTCGCCGTAATCAAGGAAAAAATAATTCGGGTGTACCTGCTACTGTACAAGAAGAAAAATACAATCATTATAATCACAATCATAACAATAACAATTATAACCATAACAATCATAACCATAATCATAATAACAATAATAATAATTCAAATCTTGGAACTAATATCGTATTATCAATGTATGATACTGATGGTAATTTAAGATCACCTCAACAATCTCCAATGCCAAGCCCAAATATTGTTGGTTCAAGACAAGGTTCAAGGCCACCATCACCAAACCATCATCACAACAATCAATATCAAGCTCATCATGGTGGGTGGTCGGCATCAAATGGAAAAGGTGGTAGTGGAACACATTTAGCACCACCACCTAATCTAGTACGTGTCGGTAGCGATGAAAATAACGGTTATCATAGCGATCATAGTGATGCTTCACATAATGCTGGTAATAATAATAATAAACCAAAGGGTCATGGTAAAGCTAAAAAGAAACAAACCGATGATACAGTTGATTTTAACTTATTAGAAGGTAAATAAATGATTTATGATTCAGATAATATATATATATATATATAACATTTTACTAAAAATAAAAATAAAATTTTTCAAATTAAAAAGATGTTCCTGCATGGCTTAGAAGTCTTCGATTGCATAAATATACGCAGGTATTTGAAGGAATGAAATGGCAAGATATTATTGAATTGGATGATCCAACATTAGAACAGAAAGGTGTGGCAGCACTCGGAGCTCGACGAAAGATGATTAAAGAATTTGATAAAGTTAAAGAAGCAATGGTAAATGATTAATAAAATAATTTGTATTTGTATTTTTAATAAATACTATTTTTATTAATAAAAAAAATTTTTTTTGTAGAAAGAAAATGGCTTAAGTGCAGCACCGTCGTCATGATTATTATTTTTTTTAATTTTGTATTAAGCGAGGTACCTTTATTTTTTTTATGACTTTGGTTTATGTTATCATATTATTACAATGAATGAATAAACAATTACTAATATTTATCTATTACATTTGTTATATTTTGTAGGAATTAAAGCTTTGAATATAAAAAATATTTTAATATTTAGAAAAAAATTTTCATTTTTATTTTTATTTTTATTTTGTGAATATAATATATTAATATAACAATTATTTTTAATTTTAATTTTTTTTTTAAAAAAAAATCCTGTATAAAATTTTTTTAGATCTTCAATTCTTTTTACTTGGAGGACAGGATCCTTACTTTTTTATCTTACGACATTTTTGTTATAATTATTATTAATTTATCTTTTCCCCTTCCTCAAGAACAATAACAATTATAAATATTGGGAAGGGATTGAAGATTTCATTTCTATTATTCTTATAATTAATTAACTATTTATTTATCTTTAATTTATTAATTGTATGTTTTTATAAATATAAAATTAATATATATAAAAACGGGTAATATAAATTTTTTAGTCACTATTTTCCAATGTGGTGCGTCATATTATTATTCATTTTCACGTACAGTACTACAACAATTTAAATATTACACCGAGTAAATAAATTTTACGATCTAGTTTTGCAGTATTAGATTAGGAGATAATATTTCAATGCAGGTTTATTATTAGATATTACAGAACTCTCGTTATAGTAATAGTGGACCCTCAGTTCCATATGTAATTTTCCACTGTTAAAAAAAACTTGGGGAAGCAAAAAAAAGCCCGCTGTAACGAGAGTTGACTGTATACAAGATATAATGTGATTTTATTTACTATTGCTACTGCATGATGACAACATTACTATTTCTATTATGTAAGAGTAGGTTCTTGCATTCATCCAAAATTGAACCTTATTTTCCACCGAAAGTCCTTCTTATATTAATATACATTTTAATTTCCTATTTGCATGGCATAATCCTTGCAGATAATTGACAGTTTCAAAGTGTAATATCAATATTAATATTAATAAAAATACAATCCAATTATTAGCTGCATATTTCAAATTTAATTAAACTTTAATTAAACTTTAATTAACCCAAGGATTTTTGCCTAGCAACAACAACATAAATGTAATAAATTATCAATTGAACTTATTATTTTAAAGAATATGTTCCTATATGCCTATGCTTCAAGCTTTATAATACAAAGATATTTAAAACTTGAAATCTATGATCCGAATTTAAAAGTTCTGGGTTTTTTTCTCAAGACGTTTTGCCACTTCTATTTTTCGTCCACGATAACTATCTAATAAATTGATCATTATACCATAAATCTGGTATGATTTTGTTGTGAGACAACGATCGTATATGTAATTAACTGAATAATCACCACGTTTATATTTTGGATCATGAACCTCGTTAAATGTTTGCTTCTCGTTTTTAGCAAATTTACTTGAACAAAAAACGTACGCATATCACGTGTTATTTATAGTATAATAATAATATAAACAACTTGTATCACAGTATCACACGAGTTGGATTTTTAAATTTTTTTTTTTTATAATATTTAGATTTTGTTTACCAAAAAAATTTTCTTTGAATCAATTGAAATTTCAAAATGGTAAGAACATTCTTTGTTTTTAATAGTCTTTTCTAAATAATATTTTGGATGGTAATTATCTGTTGTTTTAAAAGTTTAATGTTGTTTGGGGAAAAATTAAACATTTGTTTGAATATATTAAATGTAGTCGATAACAAAGAACTCCAAAATGTTAAATCTGATAAATTATCGACTTCGAATAACAATGTCAGATTCGAGAGTCTTAACAGGGCAGATGTTAGCTTTTGATAAGCATATGAATTTGGTGTTGGCCGATTGTGAAGAATTCCGAAAAATTAAACCTAAAAGTGGATCAAAAGTACCACAGGGTCAACCAGAACATGAAGAGAAAAGAACATTGGGTTTAGTGATTCTAAGAGGTGAAACTATCGTTAGTCTAAGTGTTGATGGACCACCACCACCAGCTATTGATGAATCAAAGTCTAAGTTAGCACAAGTAAAAAATCACTTTATCAAAAAAAATTTTATTTATTTATTTATTTATTTACATAATTTACATAATTATTTATTTTAATTAGCTTCCTATTGGTCCTGGTATAGGTCGTCCTGCTGGTAGAGGTTTACCAGTCGCACCACCAGGTGCTACCCCAGCAGGTAAGTTTTTTATTAACTTTATATGATTATAAAAAAATTTTATCATGATTCAACAAATTATTCTTTCAAAAAAAAAAGGTCTTACAGGACCTGTTCGCGGTATAGGTGGGCCATCTCCTAGTATAATGCAACCAAGAGGAACAGCTCCAGCAGCAGCAGCAGCACCGCCTATATCATATGGTAGACCACCAATTCCTGGACAAATTCCTTCTGGAATGCCACCCGGAATGGCACCTAGAGGTATGCCACCTGTAATGGCAGGTATGCCACCTGGTTATAGAGGTGGGATGGGACCACCACCGGGTATGCCATCTGTAATGGGAGGTATGCCACCAGCTTTTAGAGGAGGCGCACCACCTCCTGGAATGAGACCAATGTCTATGGGAATAGTAATTATCAATTAATTGTTTGATTGTTTTTTGTTTGATTAAATTATTTGATTACAAATTTTTCCTTGTTTAATTAATAGCCTGGTGGACCTCCACCTTTTTCAGGAGGCGGGCGTGGAATGCCTCCAGGGTAAGCAATCAAGTATTTTTTTTCCTCTCAGTAAAGATTAATAATTTTATTGTATAGATAAATATATACAAACATATATGTTATATAGTTTTCCGGTACCTGGCCAAGCACCACCTCAAGGATTTAGACCTCCAGCCATGCGACCACCACCACCACCTCCTCCAGGAGGTCCTCAACAAAATCAGGGCCGTGGACAACAACAATAAAATTCGTTTTTTATAAAAATGAATAATAAAATTTAATCAGTCATTCAGTCATTTGTGTGCAATATTTTGCTATTTTAACCCATGTAAAAACTAACTTTTATTTTCATAAATAACTAT
Organism: Entrophospora sp. SA101; assembly: GCA_958430865.1. Lineage (NCBI taxonomy): Eukaryota > Fungi > Glomeromycota > Glomeromycetes > Entrophosporales > Entrophosporaceae > Entrophospora > Entrophospora sp. SA101. Next base: position 54,378 of record CAUDNR010003113.1, on the reverse strand, counting down.
ATTTGTTATATATATGTTGTACATGAAATTGAAATTATGTGAATTTGAAATTTAAATTCACATATGTAAAGAATTCAAAATTCACATTAATATATACAACACTGTCAAATAATTAAAAAATAAAAAAAACACTTATAGACATTTTCCTACAATTTTCTTTTTTCGCCCAGTTACGTTTTTTTTTAACCTTCTTTTCCTACCAAGTCCCAATTAAATATATGGAAAGGTATAAATAAACTTTCATACCACAAGAAAACCTTTTGGTAATGTTGTACGTGAAAATGAAATTATGTGAATTCGCAATTCAAATTAGCCAATCAGAATTTCACCCCACTCAATATTTCAAATTTCACACTGATTATTTAACAAGTATGGCTACTCTTGTCAGTTAATCGCAAGCAATTCATTTTTAAAGACCTGATAGTGACTAATGAGGTGTAAAATACTCTAAGTTTTAATATGGTCATTACTTTATTGGGGTGTTGGTTAATAAGGTTTGCTAAAAACTATTTTGTAGAAATTTAATAGTCAAGAATTTTATGCAGATTGGATTTAGCAAAAGTTTTTTAAAAGAAAAAAATCAAAAGATCCAAGTTTACAACTGATTATTTATGAAAGTGAACTTGAAACTTTCGTCTTCCAACATGTATGTGGCTCACCCATGGAATAAAAAATCCATGGATATGAAGCGTGCGAGAGTACCTTAACGCATGTTTGTGGTAGATTTTTAATTATTTGCCTTTAAGGGACTATATCCCGAGTAGACGCATTATTTGTTCATTTTCCACATGGTATTATTTATTACTTGGGTGATGCAATTATTTATTACGTCAATGATAACATCGATAATGGTAAGGATTTGGGAAATCAACTTTTTTCGTTATTTTTGCTCCGAGACACCATCAGAGAATATTAGAAGAGCTCCTTGAAGGAAGCATATTACATGTGGTTTCAGATGCAAGAGTAAAATGGACCAACGAAGAAGATTAAACATGGTTTTGCAGAAGAATAATATATTCTTATTAAGTATAGATAACAGATTATTATTATGAAGATATAGGAATAATCTTTTATTGTCCATCTTTGCCGCTCTCATCCTTGCTCTTCTTTTACTTTTATCGTTAAGAATGTATTTCCTTAATGTAATAATTTCTCCTATAAAAGAATTAATTAAATTAATAAATATTTTTTTTCCTTACAAAAATATATAAACATTATTTTTTTTCTTTCACACAAAAATTTTTCTCTCGCTACCCACCTTTAGCCATTCATCATTTAGCAATTCTAATTCACGAATGTCAAATGTCTAAATAAATATATGCGAATTAATATCAAGTTAATAATGAGTTAATAAAATGAAGGTCAAATAATTGTTTAATTTAGTAGTAGATTTATCCGCTTTATTACTTTATTTAAATCTGCTTTTTGTTGAAAATATACTTTTGAACTAGTATACTATAATAAATGATCAGTGGACTGTAAGTAACAACATTAAAAATAATTAATAATTAATAAATAAAAATAGGTTAAAAAATAAATTGTTACCAGCATGTGTGCTTCAGGATTTGTAGATATAGGTGAATAATAAATTAATACTAATGGATATGATTTTCTTCCATCCTCATGATTCAACTGATAATAATAATAATACATGTTAAAATAATAATTAAAGTCATGACGATGATGATTAAAGAAAAAATTAATCCCTTATTTTCTTCATACCTCATAACTTAACACAATATATCTTGGTGCATTCTCAGGAAGTTCTACGCATGTTGACAATTAGATGAATAGATAAATTTATCATAATTACATACCATTAAAACATGTGTAATGTGATTGGTTACCTTCGACAAGTTCTTCTAAAGTTATATCATCATGGATTTCATCTTCAACAACCACTAAATTTTCTCGATCAATCTTTACTTTATTTTTTTTATTAAGTGTTTTTTTTTATAAAAAAAAAGAGAAATCCTTATGTTCTTTAATTATGTTATTTTATTTATTTTCACCATTACAACCATTATTGTTGTTGTTGTTGTTGTTATATTTTTCATTATTATTTTCATTTCATTTACTCTTTTTTCCTCTTTAACAGAAAAACAAACAAAACTTACAAACAAAAGCAGCACAGCCTTTTTTTGATTTTTTTGCAAATCTAAACTTTCGAAGTTTTTCTATTACTGTCGGATCTATTTCACAGGTCGTTGACTTATTTATTTAATGTATATGTGCGAGAGATTAATGTGGAAAAGAACAAATTAATCATTAATTACGAAATTGTGAATTAATTACAAATTGATCTTACCATTATTTACTTATTAGTTGAATAGAGGGAAAGAAATAATCTTGAGATAATCCAAACCAAAGTTATACATATTTAGTACAGATTTGCGCTGATTTCATTATTATTATATTGATTATTTGAAAATCCATTTACAAATTTTTATAAAAATTACTATAATTATAAAAGCAAAATATCATTTGTCACATTAAACTCAGATGAATCAGTTTGTTTGTGCAAAAAAACGCGAAATTCTTTTTTGTTGTGGAATAAACTTTCCTTCGATAAGATAATCCCTCCGGGCTAGTACCGACTTCTTTTTATGAAGTAGAAGTTGGCATAACAGGTATTTCTCTGATAACGGTTACTCCCATTTCTTATCTCATGTCTTCTAATCGATTGTTTAACGTGATCAACTGGTACTTTATATATCACAGTGTTGCTGGAGGTGGTAGATGTTAGAGATGATGAGTTACCACATCGTGCTTGCATTCGAATTTTTAATGGTTCTAGTGGTGCGCGAGTGATGATGACGACGACGAATTGATCAAAGGTTTTAAGTTTCAAAGGAAATTTTTGTGCTGTGTGTCCGTTCTAAATCATGACTCCCATGCTCTTCGCGCCAGAAATAGCTATCTCTATCCGAGGAATAGTTAATTATTGATTTCTTTAGACGTGAATAGTTTGCGTTCACCGTATCTGTTCGACCAAAATAATTCATATACATATTCAATTAATTGATAAAATTTATAAATACTATTTTTTTAGTAATAATAATAAAAACATTTTAAAAAGTATGTTGATTTTTTTTGATTGCTTCTTTTATTATTACTAATACCAATCATCATTGTTACAACTCCTATCATTATTGTCACTGGTATTCATTTTTATCTACATTGGCACAAATACTGAGGCATTACTGTTAAAATTATATTCAATTAAGTGTTTTTTTATTTGAATCATCGTGATCTATTGATACAGTGGATTGTTGACTCTATTATTTTGTAAATTGGCCTGTTCAATTAATTTACTAAGTGGGAGAATGCATCTAAATGGTATTTGTAACTCTTTGCTCTTGACAGATATTTTTCTGATTTAATGATTAAATCAAAAATCACGTTTTATTTTTAGAAGAACTAATGATACTATAGCAATGACAATAAATTTCTCTGACAGTTGGTCAATTCTCTTAACGTCTTTGGTAATTTTAGGTCTTGTTCCTCAAGAATATCCATTATTAGGTGATAATTTTTTACCTACAGTATGTTCCCACATAATCATTCCAAAACTATAAATTTGTACATTGTTTTAATAATAATGAAGTTAATTTGAATAAATTATGTAAATTTCCATTTCAAATGTTTCCAAGGCATTATTTACTCTCAACTATAAGTTATAATTAATAATTAATAAATAACATTTGTAAAGAAACTTGATTATTTTTTTATTTCCATAATCAGCTTCTAAGTTCTCGATTACCTTTTCTTTACAACCATTGCATAATACAACTCTATTCAATCAACATCTCTGAGAATGGAAATTTTATATGATTGTTTAATTAATTTTTTCCTAATGTTTTTTTAATGCATCAATTGATTTATTTAATAACATCATTTATATCATTTATCATTTATCATTTCTTTATCAATCGGTTTACTATACATAATAAATCATAAATCATACCTTGGATAAATTAATTCATAATTTTCACCAAAAGTTTCTTCAATGGAAAGAAAAGGAAACCGAAAATTGGAAAAAAAAGAGAGAATTTACATACATATGGAACTTAAATTTCCATTAGAGTGCAAAAATATTATTAACCAAAGAGGGTTCCTTCATTCTAAAGAATTCTTTAAATTAACCAAAATAATATAGTCTGTTTTTGGATCATCAGTTGGTATGCTCTTTAGATTTTCGCTCATATCTTTTGAAAAAGCTTTTAAATATGCATCAATCATGTTAATATCTTATTGATTAAATCTTGTTATCTTCGGCATTCTTTACTTGGAATACTTCTGTTATTATTCTTTATCATAAAAAAATAAAATTTAGACTTCTTCGACATCATTACAATAATGTTCAGGTGCTTAGTAGGATGTTGGTTGACTTGTTATTACATTATTGTCTTTGCAGATGGTTCACCAGATACACCTGATTCTGAAACATATTTTTTTGTTCGTCGATTCAACTTCACTACAAATTAGTTTCTCTTTGAATAATTCGCAAGATGGCTCTGGCTTTTCTGTAACTAAGGTCTTCCTTCACTCGAGAGTTTGAATTGGTTGTAAGTTGTTGTTGATCTTGACAAAATAAAGTAGTAATTATTGTCATCAGTGGTTGTTACTTTAGCCAAATAAATGTGTTGTTGGGAGATTGTGTACACCAAGTCCTTTTCTGATAATTTTCATGTCCAGGTTATTGTATCTATCATAGTTACTTATAAAATATATTGCACTAGTTTAATAAAGTATTTAGAAATCGAAATCGATAATAAAAATCTTTTTAGTTAAACTATGGCAATATTTTTATTTACCAGATTCAAAGAAGTTTCGAAACTTACAAGTCTTTTTATTTAAAAGTGTCTTATTAAAGAAAAAAAAGCACACCATTTTTTAAAAAGTGAACTTTCAATTTCGATTTTGGATTTCGAAAATTTAGGTTTGTTTTATAATTAATTCCATATAGTTCTGCATGTTATATAACACGCTATCACTCGAAATTTTGCTATCGAAATCGAGATCGAAACAATCTATTTCGTCATAATGTATGGGTGGAAGGACACGGGTATATGCAGGTTGAGTATAGTATAGTACTGGGTTGTACGATAGACTATGTAGATCAAAACTAATTGACATCATATATAAAATTTACTAATAAACTTTTTTTCAACGAATATAAAAATAAAATTTGCATCTACTCCTTCAAAAAAAAAAGATACAAGTATGAAATTAAGAAAAATCGTAATAAATGTGATGCTGAACACGGTGACAGAGAGTTTTTTTTAATTTTATTAGTAAAATCATCCAAATTGTTAAAAATACTGTTAAAACTTTGAAACGTATAGGCTCGATAACCAAACAAGTTAGAGTAAAAAAATTTCCATAGTTTTTTCTCTGTGATTCAAAGAATAGCCTGACAGAGAGTTTTTTTAAAAATTATTAGTAGAACAAGGATTTATAAGAATTCAAAGTTGTGCGATTTTATTAATAAAAAATTTTTGATCTTTTTTTCTTTGAAAATCTTTTCCTTTTGAAGAAATGCTTAACGTTAATAAATAAAATAAAAAAATAAATAAATAAATAAATAAATATATAAATAAAATATGATTTAAAGGTAGCGAAAAATATTGGTTAATTTCTTCTAGGTATTAAAAAACTCTGTGCTAATTTTTTAGCTGCTTCTTCCCCAACAGCAAGATCTGTGGATAAAGAAGTTTCCTTTTGTCTTTTCATTCGAATTGCTGTTAATTTTTCTTTAGTGATTTCAAAATCTAATGGGGTAGGACTTGAAAGTTGGAGCCTGGCTTCCTGTAACGATTCACTCATGTTAGGGTGAGTTTTGATATCATATTTGTTGAACATTCCTTCAATATGTTGTTGATGGACTATAATTGACCAAATTCGATGTTTAACAAATTCATATATTAATGGAAATCTTTGCATTTGGGTGTAATCAGCTTTCGAAAATGCAACAAATTGCTCTCTAAACTCATATTGCTCCAATGCTTCAAATAATCCAAAAGAATCACTTCTTCCTTCTTCTAAAATTTTTTTTAACTGTTTTACATATTTTTTTAATCTTGTAGTAGGTTCATCAGGTAGAGGATAAGATAATACTATATGGTTAACAGCTTGAGCAAATTCAGGACCACTCTCTCCTCCAAGACTACATATACAAAACGGAAGGTGAGTCCAAGTAATCATCCACTTTTTGAATGCTTCAAAAGCTTTTTCAATACCTAATTGTACTTTATCTGCCAAATTTAGAAATTCTTGCTCATTTAATAGGTCATGGGCTGTCTGCAATTCCTTTATAAAATTTTCATCAGGACTCTGTAAAGCATTTTTTAATTCATCAATCCAAATCTCTACCATTTCAGGCATCTGATGAGCACGATATCCATTTGGTAGAGGTTTACTAGAAGTTCCTTGAATAATATAAGGATGTTTATCAGAACCAATTAAAAAATTTATTATTCTTTCATAGAACCATTCCCCAAATTTAACCATTATTAATATTTCTATATTCAACTTTTCATTCAGTAGGAATTCTAGGAATGTTTTCCATTTATGAAGATATCCCTCAGGAACATTCCTTGAGCATTCTAACTCTTGAACAAACCATTGAGTAAATTTAAGATGGATTTCACATCGTTCTAGGTATTGTCTTGCTGCTATTAATAGATATAACCAACGGTTTGTGAGTGGTTTTTGATATTTGTTGAAATCTTCATTCAATAATGTCTTATATAATTTTTTTATAGTTTCATTCTTCATATTCAATGGATTATCTTTATCAGACTCATTGTATCCATTATGAAGATGATAGGCAAGATTTATTACATTAAATGGATAGGGATTCAAGGAGAGACCTGAGGGAGAATTGATTTTCCCAAAGGTTGTATTGTCAAAAGCTGTTGCTGCAATATGAACAACATGCAGGCCACATGGAATCCTGCTTGCATTTGCTCCAAATCTTTTGTTGAAATTAACAACAGCACCATTCTTGGATCCTGACATATAATTTGTGTTATCAGTGAGCCAATATAGACAATGTAAGGGATTTAAGTTAAACGATCTAATGGTTTTCAACACAGTTGTAGATACATTGGTTGAGGTGCAACAATCCAAGTCTTTCATACTTAGGATTGTGATAATAGGTTCCTCTTTGATTGTATTCCAATGTGCAACACATACTAAGAAGATTTTTTTATCTCCTCTTGTGCTTTCATCTGCTAGGATTCCATATGAAGCAAATGTAAAAGTGGAATTTGGAAGATTTTCAATAATTGCAAGTTCTGCCACTTCTTTATTCCATCAAGATAAAGTACTTTTTGAAACCCAAGTATCGGGGAATGACCAGTCAGAAAGGTAAAGACTTCTCTTGTGCACTGGGTTGTTGAAGATAATGACATTTGACCTATATTGCTAATTTGGGATATTAGAGCAGTAAACTCAGGCGTATAGGTATGTTTATTCTCTTTAATCTTTTTTGTTATATTTTTTTGGATCTCTTCTTCTGATACATTTTTTCTTTTCAAAACTAATGATCTCATTCGTGAAATATAAAGATCTCTATTTTGTTCTTGTTTTTTTAGTTTGATGGCCAGAGTTCTCTTCTTCGAAGTAGCTGATTCAATTTTCTTAGTCAACTTTTCATTTTCACTCTTTAATAATTTTAATTTATTTTGGATCCCTGTGGCACTAGAATCTTGTTTTTCCCGATTTGATAGAACTAAATTTAGTGCCTTTTTTTGTAGGTATGATGAAATAATTTCACCCTTATTAATACCATCAGGATAAACCATAATTTCGAGCAATGTAGAACATGCAAAGATTTGTTTTTCTGGTAATGAATTGATTTTGTTTATTAATTTTTGCTTTACTTCTAGAGCCTTATTACTTAATGGTATTGGAACATTATTTTCTTGTTCAATAAGGAGTAAAGGTTCTGAGGAAGTTTTCATTTTTTTGACCACACATGCATTATGAATTAGTCTTTTTCTTTTATTGGGCTTCGGCATTTTATTTACTTAAACTTGAATATTTTATTTTTTACAATTCTTACGATTCTTATTATTAAGAAAAAGACTTTGCGTTTTCCTTAAAAGGAAATGATTATCAGAAAAAAAATCGAAAAATTTTTTTATTAATAAAATCGCACAACTTTGAATTCTTATAAATCCCTGTTCTACTAATAATTTTTAAAAAAACTCTCTGTCAGGATATTCTTTGAATCACAGAGAAAAAAACTATGGAAATTTTTTTACTCTAACTTGTTTGGTTATTGAGCCTATACATTT
>CAUDNR010003113.1:22522-43717 GCA_958430865.1 Entrophospora sp. SA101 | reverse complement strand
TACAAATATTTATGCATTGGGAAAATTAATCTTCAAAAATGCATACAATTGTAGGGTTAAATGAACAGCTGTTTGATCATTGTACATATAATTTAAAGATTAAGTAATAAAAATAAGAATCATATGTTAAAAAATAAAATGATAAATAAATAGTTTGTGTTAGTAGTAAATAAATAACCAATTCATTGTAATAAATTTCTTGCCATGTTGAAATTAGTATATGTTAAAAAAACAAATGATTAGTAGATGAATGACATGGAATGAAATAGTTTGTTAGTAATAAATAAATAAATAATTAATTAATTATAAATTGTAATAAATTACTTACCAATGTTGACATTAATATATTCATTAAAGATATATGTTAAAAAAATAAATGATTAGTAGATAAATAAATAAAGAAAAATAAAAATAAATTATTAGTAGATGAATGAAATGGAACAAAATAGTTTATGTTAATAGTAGATAAATAAATCAAGAAAAAAAAAAATAAATCACTAGTAAGTAAATGAAATGATTTTGTGTTAATAAATAAATAAATAGTTATAATTGGAGAAAATAAATTCAAATTTCTTAAAATATATGTATATGTTAAAAAGATTAATATATAAATAAAAGAAAATATGAATATAAATGATTAGTAGATGAATGACATGGAATGAAATAGTTTGTTCATAATAAATAAATAAATAAATAATTAATTATAAATTGTAATAAATTTCTTACCAACATTAACATTAATATATTCATTAAGATATATGTTAAAAAAATAAATAGGTTTGTGTTAATAATAATAAATAATTAATTATAATTGGAGAAAATAAATTCAAATTGTAATAAATTTCTTACCAATGTTGATATTAACATAGTATTCATGAATAAAGATATATGTTAGGGGTAAAATGATGATTACTGTATAAATATTAATGATTTAAAATATAAAAATCAATCATCATTTCAATTCTATTAATAAAAATAAATATAGATAATATATTAAATTCATTTTACTGTGTAATTTTCCATTAAAGATTTGATAATCCTTTCATCCAAACATAGGTAATCCAAAAAAAGTATTGATTATAGCTCATACACATGTAAATGCTTTATTGGATCCTTTAAACAAGTTTTTGTCTTTCTGGAAAGCTTCTTATGTAATATTTTCTAAGTATGTTCTATCATTTTCTGGCTCATTTTTTTCTATAACTAACAATGTAATCTTTGTTGCCTCACTATAAAAAAGTTAAATTAATTAAATAATTCATTAATTAATACTGGTGAACAATGATGATAAAGATAATGGCAATGATAAATACTGTTGTATTATTATTCCAATGTAAATTGCCCTCCACATTCTTAACGTATATATATTTTTTTTAAAGATTGTTATTATTTTGTGTTACAAAACAAAATATATCAATATTTAATCACGCCAATAGGGAGGGTTGTAAATTTTTGGTGATCTGCGTTATAGTAAATTCGAATTCCGTTAATAAATAAATATCTTTTTAATTCAACTAGAATAGTGGGTTTTGGATTAACTATTACCACTATCATAAAAACAGCCTTATGGATGGGATGTGTTTATGCCTAAGAAAGCTGAAGGTAATAATAATTTAATGGATTAAATGGACTCCTACATTGATAAATGAGTATACAAATCAGTAAATAATTAATTTTTTTTTTGTTATATGAGTCAAATCTGAAGTACAAGAATAATTCAGCAAACACCATAAGCATAAACCATACCAGGAAACTATCCTAATAGAGTGGTATTTTCATTTCAATTGGTTAAGTATTTTATTAATTTAATCAAAATTAAGGAATTTTAATGTGAGTAGTTGATATTTTAAATTGTTGACGATCTTTAAAGTCTATATAATAACAATATGCAATCTTTTAATATGACAAATGATAGAACTTTAGCTTTCAAATGAGTTCAAGATCGTCAACTTATTCCAAGGATTGACAGAATGCAAATTTTTAGATGCAAGTCAGCTACAAAATCAGCTACAAAAGATCAAAAAAAATTTTATAGATCAATGAATGATAATCATGTATGAGCATAATATGTAGATTAAGAAGGTTTATAAAGGCTTTTATTTCAATCAATTGAATTTGGGTGAAGATTGGGTCAATTGTTATTGAATAACTAATTATATGAGTCAAAATTTTATAATTTAGGTCTATATTTTAAATTGTAAACAATCTTTAAAACTTAAATAATAAAAACATGCAATTTTTTAATATGATAAATGATGGAAATTTGGCTTTCGGATGAATCTAAGAACATAAATTTACCTCAAGGATTGGCAGAATTGCAAATTTTCAAATTTCAAATTTTTGAGTACAAAATAGATTAAAAGAAATCCAGTACTATTTTTTTATACACCAATGAATGGTAATCATCTATAAGCATAACATGTAGGTTATGAAGGTGAGGCTACAAAATTTTTTATTGAATTTTGGTTAAGATTAAATCAAATAATAATGATTAATTGATTATATGAATAATTTAGGTGTAGATTATTGATGTTTGAAATTCTCAACAATCTTTAAAATAGACATGGTAATAATATACAATTTTTTTAGTGTGATAAATGATGGAAGATTAGCTTTCAAATGAATCTAAGATCGTCAACTTATTCCAAGAATTGCAAATTTTCAAATTTTCAAATTTTGAGTACAAATAGATTTAAAAAAAATCCAAACTTATTTTTTATACACCAATGAACAGCAATCATCTATAAGCATAACATGTAAGTCATGAAGGTGAGGCTACAAAAATTTTTATTGAATTTTGGTTAAGATAAATCAAATAATAATGATTAATTGATTATATGAATAATTTAAACATAGATTATTGATGTTTGAAATTCTTGACGATCTTAAAATAGACATGGTAATAATATATGATTTTTTAGTGTGGTGAATGATGGAAGTTTAGCTTTCGAATGAATCTAAGATCGTCAACTTATTCTAAGAATTGGTAAAATTGCAAATTTTCAAATTTTTGGATTCAGATCAGTTAGAAAGGTTTAAAAGTATCAAAGATAATTTTTTTTAGATCAATGAATGATAATCATGTTTAAGCATAATATATAGATTAAGGAGGTAAGGTTACAAAGTTTATTTCAACCAATTGAATTTTGATGAAGATTAAAACAAATGATAATGATTAATTGATTATGTGAGTAATTTAGGTGTAGATTGTTGATATTTTAAATTGTCTACAATCTTTAAAGCCTACATAACAACAATAATGATTTTTTGGTATAATGAATTATGGAGCTTTAGCTTTCGAATGAGTCTAAGATCATCAACTTGTCTCAAGAATTGATAAAATTGCAAATTTTTGAATTTTTGGATTCAATTGGGTACAAAAGATTTTAAAAAAATCAAAGGTAATTTTTTATAGATCAATCATATGTAAACATGATATTAATATGTAGGTTAAGAGGTAAAACTACAGAAGTTTTTATTTTAATCAATTGAATTTGGGTGGAGATTAAATCAATTGTTATTGAATAACTAATTATAAAAATTTCATAATTTAGACATCTACTTTTAAATTATTGATGGATGATTTATCTTTATAACAACATGTGATTTTGAGTATTATGAATGTTAGAACTTTGGCTTTTGAATGAGTCCAAGAACATCAATTTATTCTAAATTATCAACATTAAAACCTTCACAACAACAATATGTGACTTTTTAATATAATGGTGCAATTGTAGTTTCAAAATGAACCTAAGATCATTAATAAATTCCTCAAAATTGACTTGATTTGGTTTTTTTAAATAATTTGCAAAATTTGAAATTTGAAATATTAATTTTAAACTCCTCCCAACCTAGGAACAGCAGTGACTTATATACTTTTTCTCTCATAACATGATCTGATTGTGCAAAATAAAAATAAATAAACTCACCTAAAATAATAATAATAATAATAATAATAATAGATTTGGCATATGATTTAAAGAAGCTCTTTAAATTTTTTATTCAAAAAAAAATAATACAAAAAAAAATCTATTAGTGATCTAAATTAACAGGGAAAAAAAAAACTGTTATACACAGATCACCCACATTTGCATAGGGTATACTTTACCCATCCTTGTTAACTGTTAATGATGCCAATTGAAAGTAAAAACTTACAAGAACTATATGTATAATATGTGTATATGCTGCATGTCAAACAGCCAAGAATATATGCTCAAGAATCAATATAATATATTCTACATATACTTACATATATTATACATATAGATCACCATAAGTATAATAAACACAACAATACATGAATAAATTGCATATATTGTAATATACATATATTCTGCATCAAACACATGCAGAATCATTTTATACAAATAATCTCCATGATATTTTGCATGGAATATGTTGTGTAATTTTCCTATGTATAATTTGCTTAGAAAAATACATAAAATATTTGTATAAATCTAATACTAGTATTATAAGTAAATATTATACATATAATCATTGTATAAAATAACATATGCTTAATATATTAAAAAAAATATGAATAAATTGCATATAGACCATTATATGTGATTTATATGATGATTATACATATAATACTCAACATTAGTTTTCCTGATGCAATAGGTTCCTCTTTGATTGTATTCCAATGTGCAACACATACTAAGAAGATTTTTTTATCTCCTCTTGTGCTTTCATCTGCTAGGATTCCATATGAAACAAATGTAGAAGTGGAATTTGGAAGATTTTCAATAATTGCAAGTTCTGCCACTTCTTTATTCCATCGAGATAAAGTACTTTTTGAAACCCAAGTATCAGGGGAATGACCAGTCAGAAAGGTAAAGACTTCTCTTGTGCACTGGGTTGTTGAAGATAATGACATTTGACCTATTGCTAATTTGGGATATTAGAGCAGTAAACTCAGGCGTATAGGTATGTTTATTCTCTTTAATCTTTTTTGTTGGATCTCTCCTTCTGATACATTTTTTCTTTTCGAAACTAATGATCTCATTCGTGAAATATAAAGATCTCTATTTTGTTCTTGTTTTTTTAGTTTGATGGCCAGAGTTCTCTTCTTCGAAGTAGCTGATTCAATTTTCTTAGTCAACTTTTCATTTTCACTCTTTAATAATTTTATTTTATTTTGGATCCCTGTGGCACTAGAATCTTGTTTTCCCCGATTTGATAGAACTAAATTTAGTGCCTTTTTTGTAGGTATGATGAAATAATTTCACCCTTATTAATACCATCAGGATAAACCATAATTTCGAGCAATGTAGAACATGCAAAGATTTGTTTTTCTGGTAATGAATTGATTTTATTTATTAATTTTTGCTTTACTTCTAGAGCCTTATTACTTAATGGTATTGGAACATTATTTTCTTGTTCAATAAGGAGTAAAGGTTCTGAGGAAGTTTTCATTTTTTTGACCACACATGCATTATGAATTAGTCTTTTTCTTTTATTGGGCTTCGGCATTTTATTTATTTAAACTTGAATATTTTATTTTTTACGATTCTTACGTTTCTTATTATTAAGAAAAAGACTTTGCGTTTTCCTTAAAAGGAAATGATTATCAGAAAAAAAATCGAAAAATTTTTTTATTAATAAAATCGCACAACTTTGAATTCTTATAAATCCTTGTTCTACTAATAATTTTTAAAAAAACTCTCTGTCAGGCTATTCTTTGAATCACAGAGAAAAAAACTATGGAAATTTTTTTACTCTAACTTGTTTGGTTATTGAGCCTATACGTTTCAAAGTTTTAACAGTATTTTTGACATTTTGGATGATTTTACTAATAAAATTAAAAAAAACTCTCTGTCACAATGTTCAGCATCACATTTATTACGATTTTTCTTAATTTCATACTTGTATCTTTTTTTTTGAAGGAGAGGATGCAATTTTTATTTTATATTCGTTGAAAAAAAGTTAATTAGTAAATTTTATATATGATGTCAATTAGTTTTGATCTACATTAGTCCATCGTACAACCCAGTATAGTACAAACATAAGTAGAATTAGATTGAGTACGCTAAGTACAATTTATAAGTCCCACACACCCAGCCCAAAAAAGGCACGTAAGTACAATTATCATTGCCAAAAATGATTAAAAATGGTTTGTACTATACTCGCTGCACGAAGTGTACTGTAGCACTCAATCTAACACAACCGGGAAGGAACGCATCTTAAACAATTTAGACATAACTGCACGTTTATCTTAAGTTATGTATATATAGTAATAGCACTAAGAGACTCGTACAACTTAATTTGTAAAAGTGTTATATGGATAGAATAACAATAAGTCAAGAAAGAGTAATGACGCAGCAAATGATTGATTTTTTATTTCCGTTAATTAATAATAATAAAATTTTATTTCGTTAATAATAATAATAATAATAATAATAATAACATAGCAATAATAATAATATAATAGTATAGTAGTGATAAAATATTAATTAATTAACTTGATTTGAATAAAACAAGCATTTGAGTATATATATATATAGTGTAGACGTGTAGAATAATTGATTTAAGATCGTTCACCACGAAGACGACGTGCAAGTTGAATATCTTTTGGTTGAATGGTGACACGTTTAGCATGAATGGCAGCCAAATTAGTATCTTCAAATAAGGCAACTAAATAAGCTTCAGCGGCTTCTTGAAGTGCTCCGATAGCTGAACTTTGGAATCGTAAGTCGGTTTTGAAATCTTGAGCAATTTCTCGAACAAGCCTTTGGAAAGGTAATTTACGAATTAATAATTCGGTACTTTTTTGATAACGTCTAATTTCTCTGAGTGCTACAGTTCCTGGTCTGTATCGATGTGGCTATTATATATAATTATGGGAAGAAAAAAAACATAACATTATTATTATTGTTATTGTAATAATTATTATCATTTATTATATATATTTAAATTATTAATCACTTTTTTTACTCCACCAGCTGTTGGTGCACTTTTTCTTGCTGCTTTAGTTGCTAATTGTTTTCTTGGAGCTTTACCACCGGTTGATTTACGAGCAGTTTGTTTAGTACGTGCCATTTTATTATATTATTTATTATTTTTTAATTTTTTTTGTTTAAAATGAACTAATTTTATTGTGTGATTTAAATTTTTACCGAGAGATAATGTTAATTTTTGAAAACAGATGAAAATTTGAGGGATGTTTATTGCCTTGTATTTATATTAAAAAAAATAAAATTAATTAATTAGTTATTCCCCTGGTTTATCGTTACTTGTTATTAATTGCTGTTGTTGTTTTCGTTGTTGTTTTTGTTATTGTTATGAAAATAACGTTAAAAAAGGATTAATATAGAAAAAGAAAGGGGATTTGTTTATTTATAAATTTCTTATGGTAAAGACGTGTTATTATTATTATTTTGATGATGAATTAGGAAAATGTCAATCAATAATTATTGTAAAAGGACAAATTCCAAGAGTTTCTTAAAATGGAAAGGAAACTTGATTTTTCACTTCCTTAAATAACAAGTTATGTAAAGAAATCACACTAATTATATTAATAAAATTTCTATTTATAATTTAATTTTGTAGAAAAAAAAAAGTTGAAAAAAAATTGTATACGCGTTCTATTATAATAATTAATATAATTAATATCATCATAATGATGATAGTGTTTTGTTTGTTTGTTTGTTTGTTTTTGTTGTTGTTATTGTTATTATTTTGACTAAATTTAGATAAGGAATAAAAAAAAATTTTTTAAACGGTTTTAATTCTAAAAATTTTACCTAAAAAAAATTTTATTTATTGTTATTGTTATTTAATCAAAACAATAATTTTTTTTTCTTTAGATTTTTTCCTAAAAAAAAAGAATTAACGCGTTTCTCTAATTAACATTCAAAGTATATATAAAGATACTAAATTGATTCAACTTTGAATTCATTTCTCTTCAAAAAAATTTTTCGATCCTTTTGTCAACAGATAAAAAACTCACACATTAATAAATAAAATATTTCTTTGTCAAAAGAAATATTATTTTAACAATTACAACTTACACCTTTAAATAAAATAAAAAATGTCTGGACGTGGTAAAGGAGGAAAAGGTCTTGGTAAAGGAGGAGCTAAAAGACATCGTAAAATTCTTAGAGATAATATTCAAGGCATTACAAAACCTGCCATTCGTAGATTAGCACGCAGAGGTGGTGTTAAACGTATCTCGGGTCTTATATATGAAGAGACAAGAGGCGTATTAAAAGTGTTCCTCGAAAATGTTATACGTGACGCGGTTACTTATACGGAACACGCAAAACGTAAGACCGTAACTTCGCTCGATGTTGGTTAGTATCATCTTTATCTTAATCTATCTAATCTATTGTTATGTAATTATTAATTATTATTAATTAATTACTTACTATTATTATTAATTTTTTATAGTCTATGCATTAAAGAGACAAGGAAGAACTCTCTATGGGTTTGGTGGATAAATTAGATCTTTTTCAAATCAATATTAAATATTTTTATATTTTTCGTTTTTCTTGTTATATTTGGTTACAACATACACACACATATACAAATATATATATATATAATATATAATATATAATATTGGGTTTTAATGAACATTTATTGTTAATATTTTTTTTCTTTATAATTAATCTTCCCTCTTTTTGCATAAAATCATTTATCATTATTATTATTACTATTAATATTATTGCTTATTATTGCTTGCTATTACTAATTATTATTATTATTGTTATGTTATGAATAATATATTATTTTTCTTTATAATAAATAAAATAAATAATCATTATTTATAATTGATAAAAAATGTAATAAATTTTTAGTTGTATATAAAAATAAATATCATTATCAATTGAAAAAAAATACAAATATGTTTTTATTTACAAAAAAACAAATAAATTACGTGTATTAACTAACGTTAACATGAAAATAAAACTAATTTACAGAACAATTTATAAAAGATAACATAGTTACAAAAAAAAAACTTTAATTACAAATCTAAAAAAATTACATACAAATTACAAGTCACAAAACTATAAATTACAAATTACTATAAACCAAAACCTCTTGTTTTTTCTCTAATGTTTCAATCTACAAACGTATTCGATTCTTCTAAAGATCTCTTGTATAATTAGTTCTATCTAATATATATTCTGAATGAAACCAACATCAATAATAATTAAACCAATTCATTTATATGTTGCTCATCATTTCTTACGCCTTTATACATATTATTATTACCACTGTTATTACTGCTATTGCTGTTGTTCCTGTTATCCTTATTGTTTTTTCTACCATTATTGTTATTGTTTTTAATAATCTTGTTAAGGTTGCCGTTAGTACTACCACTACTATTATTATTATTACTAGACAAACTACTTAAATTATCATCATTTGAAAATAAAAATGAGCTTTCAAATTCTCCTGATCCGAACAATGAATCACTAAACTCATTACTAAAATCGTAACTATTTTTTCCAGTTGAAGTATTATTAGTAATAGCGGTAATTGGTTTTTGTTCTTGTTCTTCTTTAATGATATCATCGAATTCTGAACTATTACTACCAAATATTAAAGAATTCAATGAAGACATTGAATTTGATTGTGAATACGACGAGTTATTATTACTATTATTATTAGGAAATAAAGTAGTGATTGTTGACTGTGGTGTCAATAATGATGCTGTCAATGATTGAGATGATTTAGGATTAATAACATAAGGTATTGAATATGGTTTAATTAATTCAGTATCATTACTATCGGTATTTGCAGTAGTTGTTATGGGGATAGTCGTTGTTTTATTATTATTATCATTTAAATCTATTTTTTAAAAAGTACAAATCGTTATTATTATTTATTTGTTATTAGAATTGATTTTTTTTGTTATTATATGATTAATTACCAAAATTGTTACCATCACTGCCATTCTTGTTGCCGATGGCGACTTCACTTGATGTTGATAGATCAAGCTTTGTGTCAATAGCACTTGAAAGTTCTGTGTTTATTTTTTTCCATTAATAATTAATAATCAATCAATATAATTAAACAATAAGTGATAGATTGTCTAATAATTAAATTTACCTGATAAGTCAATATCAGATTCCCTAGATTGATCATGCTGTTGATTTTCTTTATGTAATCCATTCTGATTATTACGTCCTTTATTATTACTGCTATTCTTGCTACTACTATCCTTTCCAACAACACCACCAAAATATCCTTGGTTATTATCCAATATGACATTTGAGTCAATACCACCATAACTACTACCATCATTTTCATAATGATTGTGATGACTATGACTATGACTATTACTATGACTATGACTACGACTATGACTACGACTATGACTATGACGAATATGTTTATCATTTATCGTCATTTTATCATCAACAACTAAATCTTCAAGAGATTCGCCTTCTTGATTTAGTTTACCTGTACTTAATAAAGGATTACGAATATCAACTTTGTTCGCCAACGGGACATTGCCTTTATTTATGTAATCGTTGAATCCTGCAGTAAAAATTTGAAGTGTAAATTGTGGACATTCCCATAATGGTGGTGGTAACGACAATCTAGAGTTGGTATAAGTTTCTATTTCAGCATTTGCAAGCCATTTATTACCAACAACGTCTTTTTTATTATTATTACTTTTACTATTAAAGTCAAATGAATCAGAATAATTATGATGATTTTTAGGTGGCTCGATAACATTTTTTACTTCATCCCAAGTTTTATTGCGAACAAGTTGCCATTCGGCTATATCTTCATAAGTAGTAGCCATATCCAATAACGATGATAATGATGATGAGGACGATGATCCAACATCTTTCCTATTAGCGCCTGCTATCTCCATACCCATGTTAACAACACCTGTCGCTCCATCAACTAACACTCTACCAACATTAGCTACAGCTGCTGCGCCACCAGCTAATTGCCCACCTGTAGTATTATTAACTTTACCACCCCCACTATTATTAGTATTGCTAGTATTATTATTACCATTGGGATCACCTAAAATTACACTTTCTAACCAAACTCTGTGTAGTGTTAATACACCAGTTGGATGAAAACTCCATAAATCTTGGTACCCAACATCTTCTAATTTTTCAGTTTGTTGATGATAATTACTATTGTAGGATTGTGCAGATGATGAACTTGGTGATAATGAAGCTGACGTAACAGATGGTGAAGAAGGATTGGGTATACTCAAATTATTATTGTTGTTGTTATTATTGATAATTGGTAAATAACTGTTATTGTTGTTATTTTTATTATGACTAGCTAGTGTTGCAGCAATTGTTGCTGACGAAGATCTCTTCCTTACTTGACGTTTTTCGTGTAAATTTGCATTCAAATGTTTATTGATTTTATTATCGTTGCTAAGACTTGATTTAGAAGAGGTGGTTGATGATAAAGATGGTATAAATTTGAAGCAAATCCCTGGCGGTTTACGTAAATGATGGTGTGGTATTACAAGTGGCAATTGTGATGGTAACGACTGTTGTTGCATATATTGAACTTGATTATCAAAATGTTGTTGTTGATGAAAAATCAAATCGTCATCATTAATGTTATTTACGTTGTCGATAGATTCAGTTGGATCTTGTGGTAAAGGTGTACGTGGTTTTATACGTACAACAGGTGACAAAGTGCTTGATGATAAGTAGGAAGGTTCTTGTAAATTAATAACCCATCCTGATAGATGAGAGGGTATATGAGTCAAACCACCGTAGGGATTTATGGCAAAAATATGTATAGTGCCACGACCAGTAGCCACCCCACACCATCTAGAATCTTCACTCCAGCAAACACCACCTTCACCAACAATAGCATCGGTTATACCTCTTGATAATTTATAAACTCTTTTAACACTTCTGCTGCCACCAATATTATTACCAACTCCGCCATTGGCAACTCGTCGATATTTATTGTTACCAAATATTTCAAACACATGAAATTGATGACCTTGGGTTGAAGTGGAGTATAAAAATGTTCCGGATGGATTAAATGACAAGTAACCAACTGGATGTGTGTGAGGTGTAAAATGCGCTATAATGTTTGGATCTCGCACATTATTTTTATTGTTTTTATTATTATTAATTTTACGAGAATTGGATATTTCTAAATCACGAATTATAATTGTGCCAATTGCGCCGTTTTCCTTTTCTGTTTCATTATTATGTAAACCATTTACCATGTCAATACTTCCACCATTGTTGTGAATATTTCTTTGGTGGTGATGGTGATGATGAATACCATTAATATTATTTGACGATGGACTTTGTTGAGGTGATGATGAATTAAATGATATTGGACTAATTGTACCATTATGATTTTTAATATTGATTGGCATAGTGACTGATGATGGTGTCTTATTAATGTTAGTGTGTGAATTTGATGGATTGCCAAAATATGACGAAAGTGTTTGAAATCCATAATCACCTGTCGGAGTAAAATTGGAGAAAAATACATACAGACAAATAAATAAATATATATACAAAATTTAAGTACGTATATGTGGAAAAATCGCTTACCTAAAAATTTCACACCGCTTACAACATTTGCAACACCTTTGGCAACTTCTTGATATTTACCCGAGGCACCAATCAAATCATCATCATCGTCATCATGATGGAGACCACCACTAACACCACCCAAATAATATCCAACATCTTTTTTTTTCTTTATATTATTTTCAGGTGGAAAACTGGTGGTTGCATAGGCAATTAATCTTAACCCGAGTGTAAATATGGGAGTTTTTGATATTGGGTGTAGTGCAACATCTTTTAGTGTATACATTGGTGATAAATTTAGTGTAGAGTATATCGAAATTCTTGAAGGGTTTGTTGTACCCTGGGTTAAGAAAAAACACTTGTAAATATATTATTTATTAAAGAAATGTATAACACATAGTAATTAGATATATACAACATACCAAGGCTATAACTCTTTCATTACACTTAATTCCAACAATGTTTCCTTCATCTATACCATCAACAGTTTTTACAATTTCATGAGTTCTCAGGGAAAACAAATGTAAAACCGTTTTTGGTTTGGGAGGAAATAGTGGTGTTGATTTATATAAGTGATCTTGACTATTATAACTCTCTTTTGACGAGTGTTCTGGTATACATCTATATATATATATATATATATATTAATAATGATGATGATTAATATGATGATTAATTGGTTAGATATATTTACATTAATCCAATTAATGGACGTTGATCTGCATATTCATCTATATCGTCTTTGGAAGCAATACGCGGATTTGGTATTATCTATATAATAAATAATAAGAAGTTAGACATACCTTCATTCAAACAAAAAATCAATGATTATAATAATGATTATTATTATCATCTTTATACAAACCTTTGCGACTTTTACTTCACCAATTTTTTCATCATCTCTAATTGAGATTAATTCATTAACATTATCTACATTTGAAATATCCCAAATCTGGAAACCATCCGGATATCCCAATACTAGAACTGATCGGCTTGAAAAATTAAAGATATAAATTTAAACATAAGTTTAGACGCGTCAATATTAACATACTTAAAAGGGAGATTTGTAATAATAATAAATACATACTTTATCGAATTAGTTCTTAATGAAGAAGATGTGGTTGTTGTGATAATGAATCAATATCATTATTATTATTATTATTATTATTATAATAAGTAGAACTATTAATGTAAGTATTGTTAATTAATGTATTCTGATAATAATTATCTCCATTATTATTGTTGTTGTTGTTGTTAGTAACTTTACGTAGTGTGTTTAATGTTGTAGGAATTTTATGAGCAACGAATGAAGATAACTCATAAATTGCGGAAGAAATTGATTTTAATGCGGAAGGATCTCTAATTAATTAAAAATTTGGATGGATTAGATGTTTGATTGGAGTAGTTAATATCATAAAAGATCTCCCTCTTTTCCTTCATGATCATTAGATGTAGAGAGAAAAGAAAAGAAAAGGAAAAATTACCTACTTTAAATATTTTGGGTTAGCCTTAACTCCAAATCTTTTAATAGTAATACTCTGATTAATAATATGATTATTGTCAGTATTATGATTATGATTATGATTATTGTGTTTGTTAGTATTTTTACTACTATTGTTATTATTGTTATTATTATTACTCTTTCTGTGAAAACTCTCAATGGTATTAGCACCATTGATTCTGCTTTGATTGGTATCACTATCACTATCACTATTACTATCACCATTATTATCACTATTACTACCACTACTAATATCAACACCTAATTTATTGTAGTTGGGTGAAGACATTTTTAAAATATTAGATTTTTCTAAGTTATTCTTAAAGATTGGTTGATTTGTTGATTATTTCTTTAATAATATTAAAAGAAAGAGTAAAATAAGAAATGAGGAATGATAATTTGTTTTGTGAATGAAATGTAAAAAAATGAAATGTGTGAAAAGAAATCTAATTTTTTTATTATTTTTTTATTTATAAAAGAAACCAATTAATTAAAGAATCGAGTTTATAAAGATTATAAATTAAAAAAGAAAAAGAAAAAAGAAAAAAAAAAGTAAAGAAAGAAAAGATTTAGTAAAATATATTTTATTTAAACTAATAAAAAATAAACACGAAATTATTGTAGACAATTTTTAAAAAAACCGTATTTAAAACCGCAAGATATATTTTTAATTTTTATATTTATAGTTATTTATCATAATTTGGTCATTGAATATGAGTCATCGGGTGGTAAGGTATGTAGCACACTGGTCAATTATTTATTTATTTATTTATTTTACTGAGTTTAATGGGTTTATTTATTTTAACAGCAGTTTTTGATCTCGGATTTATTTTCCCTAAAAATATAATCAAATCAATCATTCATATAAAATTAAATAATTCCTTTAATCTCTCTAAAAGAATTTTCTTAGAACTTCTTTTTCTTCACATACGAAAATATTGGCAGCGGGTCATGCATTATTATTGTAATCATCATTCTTCTTAGTAGAGTAAGTATTATATTTTAATAGTCCATGCAATCCATGCATAATGCTACAACGTGATTAATTTTCTCACAGTATAGAATTCAAAGCGATCTTCAATTCTATTCATTATTGTATATTAATATATTTATTATTTATTATTTTTATTATTGTTTGTTATCTATCTATGTGCATATATCAAGAAAGAGACAAAGAACAAAATTGAATAAATTAAACTTTCCGAATTCTGAATAAATGGAAATGGTAGTGAATGAGCACTTTACGTAATTAACGAAATCACATACAACAAAACGATAAGTTTCTCTCCTTGCAAACTTTTGAATGATGACAGTTGATAAAATCATAATACGAAACAATGTAAACATTTTGAGATTTCAGGGACAGTGAAGATCACCTATACTAAAAGTTGAAAATTTTGAATTATCATGTGATCCACATGTAAAAAAATACACCCCATTCATTCAAGGAGTTATGCAATAATAAATTTTTGTATTACCCTTTGCACCATATAAGTTATATTACCAAATTTGATAATGATTTTCTTTTAAAAAGGGAAATAAATAATAATAATACAAATAAAAACAATAAAACGGAAATTTGTTACACCAATTTTACTGGTCTCAATTTTATGGCTCAGCCAGACCTTGAACAATCTTATATAGGAGATGAGTACATTTGAGAAAATACCCACTTTATTACCATTTTTGGAAACAATTTACAAGATTATCACAAAATTTATCCTAATTAAGAAATGTAATTCGACTTTTGAAGACTATTTTCTACCCAAAATTGTAATGTACCATCCTCCAAGATTGTTCGGGGTCCTGCTCAGCCGTGTTTAGTTCAAGTTTTGAAGCTCGAGTCATGAACTTATTGGTATTTTGAATTGTTACTATATAAGCACTTAATTAAATTTGATTACGTAGATCATCTGATTATGCTTAAATTAATTTGTACAACATTTACATAATATTAGAACCAGGTCAAGAAATTACAGGGATTTCTCATTTGTCCTTTATATAATTTATTAGTTTATTTTTAGATTTTTTTGATGACGAATTCAATGAGCTCTGCTTTCATAATAACGAAGACATTAAAATTCCCTATATAGGATTAAATTTGTTACGATAATTTATCAGAACATATTGTTAGACCAATAACTGCTGGAGAATTAAAAAGTATTACTAAGAAAATTATCGTCAATAACGACCTTGACTACTCTACTTCTCTAGTGACAGATGAAGTAGATTCAATGGGCTTAAATCTAGAGAGAGGAGCTCATTCAAAAACCACCCCAAGGCCTTGAGTGAGAGTCTGCCAGACTTGAAAAATCGTTGCTTTATGAGGAGAAAATAGAAGTTTTCAAATGTAAATTTCACGTGTAAATTTTAAATTTTTGCATGGGATAAATCCAATCATGCATATTAATATAAATTTTCTTTTCTTCAATAATTAAATTTAATTAAACACTGTTCATTATTTTTGCTTGTCAAAAATATCTTTCATCTTTTCTAATGATTAACAAGTTTGGGTATCTTTCTTTTCAAGGAAGCATAGATAAGAAAGGAAAAAGAGATAATGCAAACCATTCCAAGTTAAGTTAAAAAACTATCTTATCTTGGGCCACTTTGAAAATAGCGAGAATTCCAGCAGGAGTAGTGGCTAATTTGCCAAGGATTACGGTAATTATAAACAAAAATCCACCATGGAACCTAAAAATTATTGTACCATCAAAAGTGTTTGGAAAGAAAAACAAGGCGAGAAAATAGTTCCTTGTGTTTTAAAACAAGTGAAACTGAAAATTATGAGGAATATTTAAATCAAGAAAGAATCACCTATGAAATTTATCAAGAAGAAAAAAATAATCATAGCCAGTAAAAGGTTTAACACAAACCATAAAGAATCTAGAGATAAACAAAAATAATTTCATCTTTGACAAAAGAGCGAGTTTTATTTATCCATCAGGATGGAAAATGATATCTTTTATAATTTCTGTTTTTTTAGTTTTCACTCATGGGAAAAGTTCATTGGTAATATCTTTGATTTTTACAATACCAGGATTGAAAGCTTCAAAAATACATTTCACAACATCACCTGATATCTTAATATAGACATCTATACTATTGAATGCCTTTCCAGCATCATAACATCTTATTCAATTCAGCAGCAATAGATCTTTATACAACATATAGAACATAATTTTTTCAAAACAAAACTCCGTGTTCAGATATGAACTCCGGTACTGTTTATTATTTATTTATTATTTATTATTATTATTATTATTATTATTATTTTATTTTCCGTATCTCTATATTTGGTAATTATTTAATTATTCAAATTTGGTTATATTTAATTTTAGATTGATAAAAATCGATAACCATTTATTTTTTGCTTATCAAGCACTTTTAAAAAAATAATTATTGATCGAGTTTACGGAATAACGATGAAGATTTATAATTATATAACATAATAATAATAATAATCAAGGAGATTCCCGAATCCATTCCACAAAAAGTTATTCATAAATAAAAATCGAAATTCACGTGAGTTATATATCAGCAAATCATAATTTAAGTCGTAGTTTTCTCTTTGGATCTCAATCCAAGGATGCAATGAGCCTTTTTTTTTTGGTGCAGCAACTGCAAGTCAAAAAGAAATAGTTTATATTTCTTCTTCTTTAGGTGCAAGAAGAAAATGAAAGAAAGTGAGCAAGTGATTTGTTGAGTGTTTGTTGATATGCACAGGCGAATTGATTGATTATACATACAGTATGTGTAGCAGATAGAATTTTTGCTATGCGCTTTAAAGAGTGTATGTTATCTGTGGAAGCCATTGAACCAGTCAGGAACAAACAAACTGGGAGGGTTATGTGAGTAGGGGAAAAGAAGTTTATGACATGGGGTAAAATTCTTAGATTAGCTAATTGATAAATTGTGCCATTCCCATTCTGGTTTTGAAGAGTTTTTTTTCTTTGTATTTTTATTTATAATAGATATTAGAGACTCCTGAAAAATTAAAAAATTAAAAATAAAAATACAAATTATCCAATTATTATGCAATTTAATTACATTAAACAAATAAATATAAATTAAAGAAATTTCTTTAATTTTTAATTTTTCATTTCTTCTTATTATTTTCCCTCTCTAATAACTCTGCTTCATATTCAAGTTTTGCCTTTTCATTTTTTTTTGCTTGTCTTTCTTCATATCTATTAATTGTAATTAATACATAATATGTATATTAATTTAAATTTTAAAAGAATAAAGCCTATTTTATTAGAATTAATTTTAAACACTCACATCTTTCTATGTTCAATTATACGATCTATAATTTTTGCTGTAGTAAGATCTGCGGATGGATTTTGTATTTCAA
Organism: Entrophospora sp. SA101; assembly: GCA_958430865.1. Lineage (NCBI taxonomy): Eukaryota > Fungi > Glomeromycota > Glomeromycetes > Entrophosporales > Entrophosporaceae > Entrophospora > Entrophospora sp. SA101. The sequence goes on along the minus strand of CAUDNR010003113.1, from coordinate 25,368 downwards.
TATAAATACCATTATTTTTTGGTAACTATTTGTTTAATCAATTAATTAATTAATAATAATAAATGAGATAATTAATTTAATCAATTTATTTATTTATAATTTATTTATTTATTTAAAGTTATTAATTAACAAATACCTCGTAAGGATCTTTGCCATCTATGTCAGGTAAAGATGGAGTATTTCCATGTGCAACTATATCAACTTTATATACTTTGGATAATACGTTATCATCAACACTATACGGAGCTCCAATAATAACTTCATCCACATGCTATATATATATAATAATTTATATATATTATCCTTTATAGATCATCAATATTGTAATAATTTTTAATTGACACCTACTTTGCATGCCAAGACGCTCAAAACACGCTCATGAAGATTCATTAAAGGGTAATTCACCCCTTTTATTGCATTGACCGTCTATTAATAATATAACGTGTTATTATTATCACCAATTAAACTAATCAACAAGAGTAATCAATCAAAATGAACAATCAAATCAATCAATCACCTTATCATCATGAACACCAACCAATAAATAATCACCTAAGGCTTTAGCTCTTTTTAAAAATTCAATATGTCCAATATGAAATAAATCAAACGTACCATCGACATAAACAACTTTATCGCCAACATTTGGCTCCCTTCCTTCCGAAAATTGTACAATCCTTCTAGATGTTGGTAAAAAATGAGAGATTCTTGTTTCCATTTTTTTATTATGAGATGGGTCAGTAATAAATGTATTCAAATCCTCGTTATTGACTGATGCAATGCTTGTTGATTGTCGTTTATGATGATCTCGGGTCATCAACAACATACGACCTACTAATTCTGTTGTAGAGACACCTTGTGTTCGTTTACACTCTCTATACCTACCTGCCTCTTTCACTTCTTTATAACAATCTGTTCCATCTGCAAGCGTGGTGATGTCATCTCCGTGCACACAAAAATCACAATTAAACTGGTCTAACATTTCTAAACTTGTGAAATATGGTGCATTTGGAACTACAAGATCAACCCATTTACATGCTTCTACTGCTGCATATCTAAAAGGATATTGGAGGTATTGTGAATAAAAAAAAATATATAAATATTGTAAATAAATAATATATAATGTATAAATATTATTTATTTATTACCTTTCTTCTTCTTTCATGACAGTTGGTCCTTTATGTGCTTCAATTTCCATATCAGAATGAACTCCAACCACCAAATAATCTCCCATTGCTTTTGCCTATCGTTATTAAAGACAGTGTTGAAGTGATGGCAATGATGATAACAAATAACAATTATTTAATTAAATTGATTAAGTCGATTGGTTGGTTACCTGACGCAAAGCATTTGCATGCCCATAATGCATCATATCAAAACATCCATCTACCCATACTCTATATGTATTAATTATCAATTATTAGTATTTTTTTTTTTATTAATTTTATTTATTTTTTATTTTTTCGATTTGAAAAAATTTACCTAATTACTTTTTTTTTTTTATCGTTTGACATGTTTATTTATTATTATTTTTTAAAAAAAATAAAAATTAATTATTATTATTATTATTATATTATATATATAAAAAGATTATCGTTAAAAAAATTTGATTATCTGATTTTTTTTAATATTTGTATCGTAAGATAAATAAATTATCGAATATTTAACACAAACGACGATTTAAACAATCTTTTCGGAACATCTCAATTTAAGGCATGGCACATATGTCCTGGTTCGGGGTTATTATCTGAAAGGTGAACTAGTGGCAACGAAACAATAGATGATAATAATATTGAAGGATAGGTGAAGGTGGTTTTGCAACTTTATACTTGAATTAATCGTAATAAATATATAATTGATGGTAAAAATACTAGTAAAGGCTTAATTAAAGCATTAAAAACATTATAACAATTCATAAAAAATCTTTATGTATGATATGATGTATTTCTTATTGAGGGCTTTAGCACAAGACCTAATTACAATATATAAAATGTGGAGGTCTTAAAAATCGTTTAACAAAGTAATTTAAAATTAAAAGGTATCCATCTATGAACTAAAAATTTGTCTATCGTGACCTTACCTTCATTAATAGCAATATTCATCAAATAATTATATATGTTCTTATTATTTATCAACTCCTGTCTCTAGTGCATACAGTAAGGAACTGGTTTAACAATAAATGAAACTCGATCAAATCTAAATCCAGAAACTGTCAATAAGTATATTTGTTTTACGTAGCGCTCTCAAATAAAAAATTTAATAATGTTTTTAAAAAATATGGGGTTTTTGAGTATGGATTGAGTTTGGGTTAGGAATTTTGGAGAAACAAATTGGGATTATCGTGTGGATGTGGGCCGGGTATTGGTTCAATTATTATTATTACCACCTCTATATGCTTTAACCGACTTTTCTGTTTTTTTTTCATCTTTAATTCATTTTTATTATTCATCATTAAAACTTTATCTACAAATTCCACCATCATAACAATTCATTGATGAAACAGCCTTTCAACTGTTTAGGAACGTTGGCATGAAGGTGTGAAGCCAGTTCGTCGCATGTCAAAAGACAGAACAAAAAAATTAGTATTCCAGAGGTTAATGAGATGCTGGGGGATGTTTGGCGATTCCAACAGGACAATGATCCTAAACATATTAGTAGAATCACCCAGGAATTTCTCAATGGAAATGTTCCTGAATTAGTGAACTCGCCATCCAACAGTCCTGAACTTAACCCATTGAAAAACCTCTGGAGTATGGTTAAACGAAATGTTAAAAGAAGGATACTAAAAAAATTGTGATGAATTAAAATGTTTTATGAAGGAGGAATAGGATAATATCCAATGTTTTGAT
>CAUDNR010003112.1:162302-173950 GCA_958430865.1 Entrophospora sp. SA101 | reverse complement strand
TAATATTTAGTTTTGGTTCAAAATCCCTCCAATTTTTAATATCTTTATTTTTATTTTTAATAATAACATCATTGTTATTATTATTAACGTTGTTGATATTATTGTTGTAGATGGTGGGTTTCGTCCAAGGTAAAGGAGGTAACAGATTTTTCTTATCAATATTATTGACGTCATTACTATTTCGATCGATTATAATATTGAATTTTTGTGAATGAGGTATTGGGATTTCCTTGATTGCTCTAAATTGCCCACAATTATTTATATGCTAAGAAAAATATAAACAAATAATAATCAATCAACATATAATAATAAATGGTGATGACAATAAAAACACTTTACTGTAAATAATTACTTCATTTTCCACACGATAAAAATTCCATTGCCAACGCCTATTAAATAATAGATGTAAATCATTATTGTCATCCAACAATAAATATATTCTGTTCATTATTGCAATCATTCCCCTAACCTCAAGATTTCCCCAAATGAAATAATAAACATCAAAAAATTGAAATAATTTTTATAATAACGATCTACCACCAAAATCAAAACCCAGTCAAATCTCAAAAATAAATCTGTCAAAATAGAAAAATAGTATAACGAATTATATTTGTAGAGTAACTCATCTCTTAATAAATAATTTACACTGTTGATATCAAACAATGACCAATCCATTTTAATATCCCAAAGGAAACCATACGTAGAAGAAATCACTTGTGAGAAAATGTATAAATATTTAAGAGACGAGTAGTCGCTGTTGTTTTTTGTTAAACGATAGGCAAATGATAGTATGATGGAAATTATTGTTGTAAAGTACTTTAGAGAGTTGACAAAATGTGGAAAAGGTTGTCGAGTGTCTTTGTAACGTCTTAAGCATTGCAAAAATCGAAACCATGGTGCTGCCACACCGATCAGCGCAAAATATATTGAAGTCTGCGGATTTGGTATTTCTATTATTGTTATAGAAAAGAGAGAGCATGACGTGAAAGATGTGAAAATTAATTGAAGATTAGAAAGCGTATAAGGAGTAGATTATTAGTATAAAGTTCTTTACATATATATATATATATATTTTATAAATTTTTTGTTCAAAAAAAAAAATAAAGCAAGAAAAAAGAAACTTACTAATTGTTATCAATAATAATAAATTAGATAAAGAATATGTTATGCTGTTAAGTTCATCAGCAATAAAGAAATCTCTAAATTCTACTCGAAAAAAAAATGATCCAAGAATTCTCGACTATATTAATGTTATTAATGATAAAAAAAAAAATTCTTTTTAAGTCAACTACTCTCAATTTAATGAGAACAGAACAGATATACTAGTGCGTAATCATTAATTTCCCATACCAATACAATGATCATCCATTTTCTAGAATTGTAATGTAATATTTTTAATGGACAGAATATTATGGAAATAAATACCACAGTTAATATCCATACAAAATTTTCTTGATGTATGAATTTCACATCCGATGAGAACGTTGCATACATTGCTAAACTTAATAGCAGCAACATAAGTGATGGCAACTATATCAGGTATATATAATTGAAATCAGAGAAAAACAAAGATAGAGGAAAAACAAAATTAAAAATAGAGCTAATAATATAATAATAATATAATAACATAATATAATATAATAATAAAATAATAATAAAAAAACAGTAAACACCTATCTACCTCAAGATATTCTTTGAAATCCAAATTATTTCTTGGATCAAATTCAAAAATAAATTTATAATTTATTTTTGATCTTTCCCATACAAACATATTCGTTCCAATTAATAATGCAAAGATTATTATTAAAAAAAATCCAGAATATATAAGTAACAGTTTACTCAATGTATCATCATCATATTCATTACTATTAGATTTTGCTAAAAATAATAGTGGTAAGATTGATTGATTGGTCGTTAAATTATTAATAGCGTTTGATAAATAAAATTAATAAAATACTCTTACCTAAAACTAAACTTTTAAACAATATCGGTATTGACAATCCAATATTCATACCAACACGCGATGACACCGAATGATAAGTCTATATGCGTAATTATATGAATTAATTATGAATATTTAAAGATTAATTCATAATTTTTACACTTCAACAGAATATGTCTTACAGTTTGCTTATTTGGCAATCTTAATTTTTTCATTGCTTGTCTTCTAAGTCCTCCCTCAAATTTATCTATATAAAAATTCTATTTTTCAACAACCCCAAAACACGTATAAATTGATTAATTATCATTTCATTTATTTCACATTATTAATTTATCATGATTTGAAATATTTACCTCGGCTTCTTTAATTAAATCATTCACAACATTAGACTTGCTAAAATTACACGAAATAACTCTTGGCATGTATACTTCAGTTCCATTTAGCGATGAGATCTTATCATATTTTTTTAATATTTTAGCAAATCCAGTCTTATTCAAAACCTTGTAAAAAAATAAATTTTATATTTAAAATTTAAATCTAAAAATCATTAAATCAGCAAAGCAAACGATCAAAATTACCTGATAATTTCTTAATAATTCGACACCTCTATAAAATTCTAGTATGGCTTTTTTTACTGCTCTTTTACATTTTGCTTCTTGTTTTCTTTGTTTAGATGCTTTTTTAATCTAATCAATTGTCATTGGTTTAGCGCATGAGTTTTTTGTACCACACTACCTAAAAAAAATTACCCACTTGTTCTTGAATATCTTGGTAACATTCTTTCAAAGTTTCCCAACGATTAAGTGTTTCTTTTTCCTTTACTTTTTTTATTTAAAACAAACAAGAATATTTAGATGTCTTTATTGGATAAGCATGATTAAGTTATTAATAATACTTTCATAGAACTCACAAATTTTTAATAATTCTTCTTCAAGAGCCAAGAAAAAATCTTGTTCTTCTTTTGTTACTTGATCAAATAATGTTTCAACCGAAATTAATTTATTTGATTTATCTAATAATAATAATAATAATAATAGTGATGATGATGATAAATAAACATTATTATTATTGAATATTTAAATTATTAAATTCACTAAAAATTATTTACAAAAATCATTGCTAGTGCGTTTTGTAGGTGCAATCATGTCAGAAAATTTTCTAATGAGTCCATAATTATATGACGGTCTTGATCTCAAGTTTTGTTGCATCGATTTATCTTGTCGTAGTGGAAATTGTTGTAGCTTTCGTAGGGTTTCTGTCGGAGATTCGAAGCATACCTCCTTCTCGGTGATAAAATTTAATTTTCTTTTCGAAGTTGATGCTGGATAAGTCTGTATTGGTGATTGCATTATTGGTGATGGAAAATCATTTGTGATAAGTTTTAATTTTTTTTTCGGGCTTGATAATGAAGAAGATTGTGGTTGTATTGATTGCATTGGAGGTTGTTCCAAAGGTGATTTTCCATTGTCGATGATAAGACTCGTTTTTTTTTTCAGACTTGATGATGAAGATTGTGCTAAAGAACCCTCAATAATACCTAGGCGTCCTTTCGAACTCGTTCTTTTTATACGACCCAATAATTTCTTTAATTTTTTATAATCGATATATCTAAAAATTTAATAAAATATAAATTAATAAATTATAATCGATCGATCGACCGGATTGATTGATTGATTGATTGAATAATTTACTTGCTCTTCCATTCAGGAACAGAATCAGATTGTAATACTTTGGCAAACTTCATTTTTCATTAAAAATATTTGAAGATTTCTTCGAAAAACGTTTTTTAAAAAAAACAACGCCAAATTTTCCATCTATATATGTGTGTGTGTGAAATTCGGCGCAATTGGCTCTAAATTGTCACTAACTCAATAATAAATAATAACAATAAAGTTATTTACTCGGTTACAAAACATATGGTGTAATCAATAACGTCCCTAGGCTTCTTTTATTAGAAATCATTAAACAATTAAACAATAAAGCTTTTCAATAAATTAATTCGTTAGAATTAAATTCTGTAATTCAATAGATTTTTTAGTAATTAATGTGGAGATTTTGGCTTTTATTGGCAAAGTAGAGGTCGCCTGACATCAAGTGTCGTCAAACTCTGCAAATCAAAATTTGAAAAAATCGTGGCTAAACCATATTTGGAATAGTCTAAATTGTAATAGGCAGGCAGGATGCGAAATGTGTTAAGATACACGTGTGTAGCCGGAAAACAAATATTTGCGACCTGTTTGTCATTTTGCATGATTTCTTACCTAGGCAACGAGTCTTTTTAACTAATATTTATTGCTTGAACTTATTAAAAAAAGCAAATAAAGAGCTTGGCAATGAATTTTGTTTCGCTCGGAAAATGGCCGATTCCCAAAAATTTTTTATCGAAATTCCGAAATTTTACAATAGAAGTAGAATTTCACGCCCCTGGGCTGAGAAATAAAAAAAAGGTTTACATGGTACAAAGTGTATCAAACATATGATAATTTCTCTCCCTATTGTTAAAAAAAAAATTAAATATTCACCAATAAAAATTGCTAATTTTAGATCACATGATGAGAAATAGAAATCATGTGCATCGATCGACATATTTTACCTTTGACTTCTCTTTAATCAAACCTTTCATTTAAAGGATACTCCGAGTATATATGTAAACTTGATAAGTCGGTCATGTGGGGGTGAGCTCATATGGCTGACTTATTGGGTAACCCAACTTATTGAGTGACTGACTTATCAAGTTTATATATGTACATGAAGGTCTCATGAGTTGATTCAGCCAAGAATTAAAATGTAAATTGGAGAAAGCTCTTTTATGAAATATTTGGTTCAGCTACTTCAGGTGCATATATAGAAAAAACAATTAGAGTGATACAGCCTGTAGGTGAGGGATTAGATAAATAGATGGTCAAGCAATGCTAATGAAACCACTTAAATTTTCTCAAGTAAAATTTATGTCTGTTCCTCAAGAAATATCTCGTCCATGGTCTTCAAATTCCTTTGAAAAACTCATGAGTACTGAGGTTAAACTTCCTGTTCAAAAACAAGAAATTAAAATTAAACATACTCTATAATCAAATTATATTTAATCATATATAGACCACTCTAACCTACAGATATCTGAGAATTGTGATATCTGAATTTCATATCCTAACATCTATTATATCAACATGTCTTAACTAGATAGAGCCTTTGAAACCATTAAGCAAACTAAAAAACATCAAACTTATATGGATCATCATAAAAATAAAACTATTCAATTTATTTATTTTAATGATGGCATATTCCACCAATTAAATACACAAAATAAATATCTATTACATTTTAAATTATCATCAAATTTGATTAAACTAATTTAAGAAGCAAATTGGATGAAAATAAATTTCAATTTTATATTATTAATATGGGGGATTGCTATGAATATGTGGTTAGGGACCTCTGACCAGAATTGAGTTTATCAAAAACACAATTTTGCAAGGACTGTTACTCACAAAAAAAAATTATTCTATGTTTCTACCACATTTTTCTAGAAATCACCCATACGTTAGATAAATCATTGAGTTCAATATTGTAAAAGTGAGTTATGTGCCTTTTCTAATAAGATTCATGTAATTCTATTAGACGATCCTTCAAAGAATAAAGACAATTTAAAATCAGTCATTTATAGAATATAAATCAACTGATTACAAATAATTTAACTTGCCCTTAAAGTTAGCATGTATGATGTTGCGATTATGAGTTTGGGTAAGGCTTGTATGTCCCAGAACTTTAAATTTTAAAACCCAAGGATGTCACACTCCTTCCACATAAGTTGGTAAAAATGTTTTTACTGTTAGTCCTATTACAACATGATGACAAATAATAATTCAAAGTCAATTTACTCACCACAAAATTGAAGAGCTAATATTGGTATATTTTTGACCTCATTTCACATTGGAAGTGGGAGGAGGCTACCAGTTGTCGAAACATAATAGATATGGCTTCATGCAATTTGGGTAAATCTTTTCATTTTTTTGGTTGCTTCTGTGGCAGAGTTGGCAAATTGACTGGTCCATTGCCATTAATAAAATACTAGATATAGTTGAAATGTTACACTAATGGACCAATGGATCACCAATAGACCACCAATAGACCACCAATGGATACACATTTGCCAACTCTGATCTGTGGCAGTGACAGTTTCTATGTATATAAATTCAATGGAACTGGTGAATGACATAATCCATCATATTTTTTGTTTCTTGGAATTTTTTGCAATGGTCTTCCGTATTTGGCTGGAAAACTCACCACTATTCAAGAATAATGGCCATAAAAGTTAGTTAACATATGAAATAAAAGCACAAAAAATAAGTCTTGTAAATAATTACTGCCAAAGGACAAATTCTGTTAATTTCAACATACAATCATCAAATAATTGAGTGACTATATTGCTATTATACCAGCCTTCTGGTAAATCAATACATCAAGATGCAAGATATTGTTTGCTTTGAATAATAAAAAGTTGTGTGTAAAATAAATAATTTTAAATATTAATAATAATGATAACAGTGTAAATATGAATGCTTGCAACTTTTCAAAAAAGTCTTTTTATATACACAATATCTTGATCAAGGCTCATATTATTTACATCAGGATTAGCAAATTGACTGGTCCATTGCCATTAATAAAATACTAAAATATGATTAAAGTATTACACTAATGGGCCTGATGGATCGCTAATGGACCACACATTTGCCAACCCTGATTTACAATAATGTTTGTCAATGAGTTAGCAATTTGTCCAGATTTGTCTGTGATTATAGATAAGTAATAAAAGTGTATAAGAATTCATTTAATTGTTATTTAATTTTACTTTCTATTGTGGTTACTTACAACATTTAATTACATTAGCAGATCTGTGACTACTTTGATGTTTGGTTTTTAGAAAAATTTTTTTTGTCTATATTTTCTACAACCAGATAGTGATATTAGCCATTTAAAAATCCTTAACTGGCTAAGCTGTTTACTACCTAAATTGGTAATTTTATTTCTATAACCAGAAGGTAATGCGAGAATCCATTACCAATTTTGGAAATTATGTAAACAGATTATTAACCGTCTAGCTTCACTACAACCAGATCATAATCCCAAAGAGATTCTTCAAATTCTAAAAAATCTTCTGATATACTATTTTTTTTTTACTTTTACTTTTCTAAGTAAATACAAATAAATCAAAGTTTTAATATGCAAACTAGAATGATAAACTAGAGGAAAAGCTCCCAAAATACTTACCTCTTCTAACAATACTCATCCACATGTACAATGTATCTAGAATTCTGTCTCTTTTTGGTTGGCTTTTTTGTCTTGCTTATCCAATTTTTCTCAATAAAAGATTTTAAGATTTATTTTTATAATAAAAAGAGAATTGCTATTTCTCACTGGTGGTGATTGTCACCACCTAAGGAATTAAATTTGCGTGGGGCGGAGTTAGGGTTGTGGTTAATCATAAATTGTATAATTCCTTAGGTGGTGACAATCACCACCGGTGAGAAATAGCAATTCCCTAACATTAATAATAATTTTTTTTATTGAATTTGAAATGAGATGTAAAAAATCTTGATATTATTTTCTTTATTTTCTTAATTTCTTTTGTACAGTGTTCAAAATTCAATTGGAGAATTGGTATGCGCTAACCAGATCTGGAAATCAACTGCAGATAATTACTAAAATTAGACTAGTTTTATGTTGAGGCGCAGTCGAATTTCGATCGCTGCTTTTATAAAAAATTAATTCGTGATCCATCAGTAGTGATCACAATCATCATATTCATGAATATTCATTAAGGGGGTTACACTTATCAAAATTAAGTGATTGACACATAATTTTAAGGGATTTTTGGATTTTTGATAAGTGTAACCCCCTTAATGAATATTCATGAATATGATAGTTGAATTAAAAAAAAATTTCTTTTGTCATTTAAATTCCAAGCCATGTGCCCACTAATTTATCATTGGTCGAAATCATGCATAACAATTACAAATAAAAAAAAAATAAAAATAATTAATTTTAAATCTTTTTAATCCTAAAAAATGACAACAAAAAAAAAATTAAACAAGAATTAAACCGAATAGTAGGATATTATGAGGAGGCAGTGAAGAAGTTGGAGGAGCAAGAGAAGAGGATATGGGAGTTGGAAGAAAATTTAGACAATGGAAAAGATAGGAATGAAGAGCAGAGGAAAGGGTGGGAAAAACAGATAGATAGATTGATCAAAGAAAAAGAAGAATTGAAGAAAAATATGAACAATTGGAAGGAGCAGGTGGTATTCCTGCAGAAAGAATTAACTAAGTTTAACAAAGGAGAAGGTAATGAACAAATTGTGAAAAAAATACACAAAAAAATTATTTTTGTTCATTCCATTTCGTTTATATACTGTATACAACTTTAACTAACTTATGCTTTTTTTTCTTCAATACTTTGAACTTAAATTTTTTAAATTTTTTTTCTTCTATTATCTATTAATTATTATTCATTTTGGAATTACCCTTTTTTTAGTTGGTGTAGGTAAGTATCATTATTGCTTTTATATGAACTTAGGTTTTAAGGTTCCATTTAATATATTAATTATTTCTGTAATATGTTGATTAATTGTTCTTTCATCTGATCAATAATAATACTATTTTTTTCTTCTTGTTAATCTAATCATTGGTTCTTTCTTTTTTAAGATGTAAAAACAAAAATCAAAAAATTATGGAAGGATCACTTTAATGTTTGGGAAGGAAGAATATAATTTGACTCTCTTTAATGTTGGAAAGGAACATCCTTATTCAGAATACATTAACAAACTTAAAATTCCAGTACAACCCAACAATGGTGATAAATCACCTTCTTTCCTTTTACACAACTTACCAGAAGCTAATAATGAAGGGATAATAAATGGTGGTTATGTTAATAAAAATTATATGAATATGTTAAAGGAAAAGGCTATGAGTTGGAAATGATTTATTATGCTTGGAACCTCTGGGTAAGATTTTTTGTATGTGTAATTATATGTATAATAACAAATACCATTCTGTGATGCTAATGATTTTGAGAAAAATTGTGTAGAAGTGGGAAGACTCGTAGCTTGTTTGAATTGCTATGTCAAGTGTATGGTATCTATTTTACAATGCTTGCAGGTCATGACAACCCTGGACCCAAAGACTTGAATGTGGCTATCCATGAAATGGGTCGTGAATTTCAGAAAGATGATCCAAGGGCAAATACTGATATGGCTCTTAAAGTATATTCATTGTGCATTGGCAGCTTGTTTGTTTATTTTGTCAAAACTTCTTAAAAAAGCTAAAGCTCAAGGAGAGTTTTTAGAGCCAAGAAAGTGGTTGTTATTACAGATTTTACCCTCTAATATTGACATAGGACATGATGATTTTTGGGTAGAGCTTTCAAAAGTATTTCAAGATTATACAAATAATGAAATTGAAAATTTTATAAAAAATAAACTTCAAAAAATAGAAAAATTAACTAACAACATTAATAATCAAAAATGAAGGCCAGTTATATTTGATGAAACTCAAAATGCTATTGAAGTATACAAAGATAAGTTTCATTAATCAGATCATAACACTAAAAGACCATTGTATACAATTTTACTTCGTTCAATTGAATGGCTTTATATGAATAATGTTAGTGTCATCATGTCTGGGACAGGATTAAAAGTGGAAGCCATTGAGAAGAGTTCAGGTAGCTTTGTTCTAAATCGGGTGGACTTCTTACTACTGAAGATTTTTTTGGTGTTATTGGTGGATTTAAGAATATAAATGAAATGCATGACTTTATCCAAAATTTCTTACCCTTATCAAAAAACAATTGGAAAAATTTTTTATCATTATGCAAGGCTGATATCGTTTTACTATTAAGTTTCTGGAAGTTATATTAAAAAATGAAGAACATTGCACAATTGATGATGGAATAGAAAGATGGTTACACTTAACAAAACAATATATTATAACATCTTTAGAAAAAAAAATTGAAAAATTAAGTCATAATATAGATATATGGGAAACTGTAAATAATATGGTGATTAGCTATTATTACTATGATCATCCTGTTATTTTAAAAAGGATTCATTGAAGATCATTGAAGTTGGGTTTGGAGAGTTAAAAAGCATTCAACTGAATACAGAGTAAGAAGGAGTAACAGCATTTGCACAACTATCAGAACCACTATGTGTTATGGCATTCATTAAATATATGGAATCAAAAGATAAATCTTATAATCCATTGTTAAAAGAAATGTGTCATAATTTCCAATTTCCATCACACTGTGGTCGACTTTTTGAAATATTTTTAATAAAACCACTTACACAAATGTTCAATGAAAGCATTTTATCAAATAATGGTATTGTTAAAAAGGCCATTGGCATTGATCAATGTCCAGAAGTTTTTTCCTATCCTATAACAATTGTTAGACCAGACTATAAAATAATTCTTTGTGAACAAGGTGATGAAGATTTTGGTCTGGATCAATTTCTTGAATCTCCAAACTCAACATTCTTTGTTCCAGAAGATACAGCTGGTCCAGATTTGGTTTTTATAGTTCAATTTAAAGGTCCTGATGAAAACTATATAGATGTACCAGTTTTTGTTCAAGCAAAACTATCAGTGAATATAAAACCAGCAAAAGCCATTAGAACAACAGATCCTAATGCATTTTATGCATATCAAAAGAAAGAAAATGAATTAGGTTATGATGAACCAAATTTCACAAATGAGCCATCTGTAAACCAAGAAAAGAGAAAGAAAATTATTGAAATTATTGATAAAAAGTTTAAGAAAGCAAGAAATAATGGTATCTTTTGGATTCGAATATTGGTTGCATATCCAGCAAAAATTCAACAAAAAAGCTACTGGAGAAGTATTGATAATAGGCATACAGGCATGCATATTTCAGAATTAATGATTATAATTGATAATGATGAAGCAAAGCATTTTTTCAAGCAAGAAGAATTGAATATCTTGGATGCTTTAAAGAAATGTAAAGCTGAATATATCACATTTAAAGAGAAAACGGTATGATATTAATAGTTTTATCTTCTTTTCAATAAGGAATTAATTTGTGATCCATCAATGAAGGAAAGGATCAACATAGTAAAATTCGGGGATAAGTATCATAGTAAAATCTATTAGTGTCCATAATCTGGAGCTGCTGTGGAAATAACACAATATTTTATATCTAAATTTCTACTTTAAATTTTACTAAATAAATCTCCGAGCTCCTGGCTATCTTTCTAATTTAAATTTATAGAAATAGCTCTAAAATTAAATAATATATATATGAGGGCCAGATTGGTTTGTTTTTAGCTTGGAAAGAAATTTTGATTTAATACAACTCTTATATGTAATTTTTATGCAGAACATTTCTGGCTTAGAAACAATATCCACTTTGCATAATAAAATTCTGAGTTATTTTCTTTTAAAGTTTCAAACAACAAAAATGTGAAAAGATCTGCATAATATTAATATTTATTAATACAGTCGCACCTGTCTATTTGCATACTGTTGGGACTGATGAGTTTTTATGCAAATAGACAGAATATGCATATTCACGTTATTGTGTGGTTGATGTTACATACAATCACGTGACACGAATGTAAAAATTGTTTCGTGTCATTCGCGTCATGGTTTTAATCAATTCATTAATTTTAATAGCTTAATCATAAATTTTTGAATTTTAC
>CAUDNR010003112.1:119054-134186 GCA_958430865.1 Entrophospora sp. SA101 | reverse complement strand
TAATATATACAACTATACTTATAAAAGGCGTCCCCCTGGTAAGAGAGTTAAATAATAATAATATAGTGTCGAATATAAAATGAGAGAATATGGTTAAACACGGGATTAGTATGTATTAATTGCTAGAGATAGATCTATTATCAATAGGAAAATATAATATCCGAAGACAACAAGGTCAATGACAGTAAACGACTATTATTAATTAATTGATTAAAGATGATGATGAATGATATATGAAGTTAAGAAAATTACAACGTTATTTATACATGTTAAAGGTTCTATCATCTAGTTCTCTGATTTCTTTGAAATCCTAATTTATTCTAATTAAATGCATTACTGCGTAGAATTATTTTCAAGTTATTTCTAAAGTAATCCAATGATTTAAATCCCTTCGTTCAAATTAAATCTAAGAGTTAAAGGTTTGTTACATTTTAGAATGTTAGAATATTTATTTATCCGTTGTTTGAGATATTTTCCGTGAGTCAATTATTTTATTGCTGACTGAATAAAAAATATGAAATTGAACTGGTTTTGAATACTTGATCAATTTTTCCGATTTTATTTGCCGATTTATTTATTGACTTCCCGTGTAATGTAAAATTATTATTTTACAGATTATTCGGAAATGTGCCAAAATTGTGGAGTGATTGCTAGAAAATTTTGTTACTTTCTTTGTTAAAAGGATTACAAAATTGTAAACCTACTACTTCTGATGAAAGTCACAAGGTGGTCATTATTGTAATATTTATCGTTTTTGGGTTATGATATGATGTGTGTAGAGAGAGGTGGTAAAATCAGTCTTTGCCTCATTCAAAAAATGTATCTTGTCTATACTTGTCGTCGGAATTCTCAAACAGAAATAATACGGTTACGGCATGTGCCGTATTATTTGCCGTAAATAACGTAAACCGTAAAACCGTAAATACTGTAATAGTAAATACCAGAAAATAAAAGACATGTGTAATAGTAATGGCATCATGTCTATATATTAATATGCAGCATGGTTTATTTATTATTTATCATTATTTTTACAACAATTAAAAATTCAAATTTCTCCCAAAAAAAATTGCTCTAGCAATTCTTCAGAAAAAATTGCATCAAAATTAACATTATGAGATGAATTTATCTTCTGTATTTTATTAGAACTTGAAAATTGTTCCATCAGTATTTGCATGTATTCAAGTTTCACATTAGTTGACACTGCAGAACAATGTAAAACTAGATGCCCTTTCAAAATTTCAGGTTTCCCTCTAGACCAAGCTTCTGCGCAATAATGACATTTGGCAGAGAAGTGGCCATCTCCAATTGTTTCTTTAAAAAAATGCTCCCAAACAATTGATTCTTTACGACCTCTTTTTGACCATTGCTTTGATGATTACTTGACATGCCCGACCTGACAGAACTCATAGAACTCATTTTTTCCTTTTAATAATTGAAAAATATTTTGTTAAGAAAAAACTTATCACTTCTATAATATAACTATTTCTATAAATATTTATTATCACTCACTGTTGTTTAAAACCTACATTAGTATGTTTATGTTATGTTTAATTGAATTGATAAAAAAGACATTTAATATTATTAAAGGTTCATGGGAAAAATTTTCTATGTTGGTATTAGGTGTTACAGTACTGCTATGGTATTAGGATTCACAGCATTTACGTTATTTACGGCATTTACAGTATTTACGGCATTACGGCATTACGGCATTACGGCATTACGGTTTTACGGTTTACGACTTTTATGACTTTGAGGTCTCATGCCAAAAATCATTTACGGCTTATACGTAATGCCGAATTTGCCGTAATTATGGAATTCCGACGACAAGTATAGGCGTAAAATTTCCGATTATTTAAATAATCATCAGATGGTCGGATACTTATGGTAGGGGAGTGTTTCAGATATTTGTATAAATTCTAACAAACTATTGATTTTTTCTTGTTCTTCAATTGATAAAGTTTCTTTTTGGACATTATCAATTTGATTGTTCATTTCAAGTTATATCAAAAAATTATTAATAAATTATATCATCATACAAATCAAAAAAATTTTTTATCAGGTGCAAGAATATTATGACATTTTAAAAATGATTTATACAATTGAAGTATTAGGAAAAAATTTCTGCAAATCCCATTTGGGTTTTGAAAGAATTACTTTTTAAATGAAAATGTTTTCTAAACAAATATTTTAATTGTTGTAAAAATATATGTTATCTTTATTATCTTTGAAAAATGTTATTTATATAGTAGGATAAGTTACAAATAAGTCAGTGCTATTTATTATCAATCGATAGAATTGTTACAAAATTATTATAATAAATGTTTGGAATAATTACGAATATCCAAAATAATTACGAAATAAATTATATATATTCAAATATCCTTGAATAAATTGATTTTCGAATATTTGTAAAAAAATTTGATTTTTGGTTAGGAACACTAGTATTAACAAAGGTTTTTTTTAAAACTTAACGATTGAACTCATTATATACTAGAAAAAGTAACTGATTTACTTTTTTCAGCAACAGCAAAGTATTTCTTTAAAAAAGCTTTGTTGATTTCTTTAATGATAAAGAATTTTTTTTTGTTGTGGCAAATTAAGAGTTGGAATCGACTAAAATAGTTGACTAAACTTTTTTTTGAGCAACTAATAGTTGACTACTAATACTACTAATACTAATCTAATACTATGTTATTATTGTCTGACCAATTACGATTTTTGTGTTTTATCATTCAAAATGGAAAGTTTCTATGCGGAAGAGTATCAATATCATCAATATGATGATGACGACAATAGTAGTGGAGTTGTTGATGATAATTTTACATGCGAATGAATAAACACTTCCAATACAAGGTCCAATAGTTCATTGGCTTCAAGTTCCAATGATTTAAGTGGTGGTTCCAGAAGACCTTTAAAAAACGAATCATAACACATGGTTTTGTGTGGAAGTATTTGAAAGATTCAAATGGAATGAATTTGTAATTTGCAAATTAAAAAAAAAAAAACGAAATAAAAAAAAAATTTAGTTGACTAAAGAAATTTTTGACCAACTAGTAGTCGACTAAGGATTTTTTGGACGATTCCAACCTCTAGATGTGTATGATGTAATGCTTAACACATTCTTTCCGGTCTTTTTTATCATCTTGTTCAATATTTCAGGGAAAACTGGACGCATCAAAAAATGTTCTGTTGCCATTACTGGATGACATATTGTCACTTGGGTGATTCCGCTGGTGATTTCTTTGGCCAATGATGATTTGTTGACCATAAAGATATTTTCTTTTGTAAACATGGGTTTGCATTTAGTAACCGTGATAATTAAGCATAAAAAAGTCAAAAAAGTTTTTGAAAATAGATCTGATTATTATTATTAATTATATTCTTGATATTTCTCCCAGCTACAGTCAAAACTAAATTTTCCTACATGATTTTTCTCATTTCGAGTTCTGGAGTGTTATTATTACAACTAGACATCTTTTTGATCCGATTAATATATATAGTATTTCCTTACATTATTTGGGATATTGTCAGCTACAGCATTCACTATTTTTATACTTCTCTGTATTTGGCAAGAAGATCATTAATATATTCTTTCTTCCTACATGGTTTTATCTCCCAAATATTCTGCAAACATTATTTATTGTGTCAAAATGGCCAATTGATTTTTACTTTGTCAAAGCATGTGTTTGTATCGGTTCTCTCTTTAACAAGGAATGTATCCTTCTTTACAGAGGAGAAACCAGCGCCTGGTGACTTTCTGGCTACTTTAACAAAAATTACATAGATAAATGTCTAGAGAAGGATGAAAATCTAATAATAGATGAAGAAAGGAAATGAAGAAGGAAAGGGAAATGGCTGAAATGAAAAAATCAATGAAAGAAATTAACAAATCAAGGCCGAAATGAGAGAATCGATAATGACTGAAATGAAAGAATGAAATTGAGCGAGAAAAAGGTAGCAAGTATAACAATAATGATGATTTTAGAAAGGAATATTGCTGGGTGGCTTTTCGTCACTAACAATATATTTATTTATTTACTATTACATCATTATAAATAAAAAAATTAAAAAAAAGATATCATTATTTAATAAAAACATAGTAATAGTAATTAGTAAATTGTGGGGATTTTTCACTATTAAATGGTTACAATTGGCCGTTTTTACCAGCACACATGATAAATATTACAGAATATTGAATAACATGATGCAAAAAATACCATATTCATCAGGATCTTAAATTATAAAATTGCATCGCGATGTAAAACGAGTACCATTGCACATCCTTATTTCAAGATGCGCGGCCTACCCAACATTGCACAACGCATTGTTACATTGCGATATACATCTTGATTTTTTATATTTAATTTTTTATTGTTAAATTAATAAAAATAAAATATATATTAATATGTATATAATTCAATTTGAAAATTACATTTTTCATTAATTATAATATATAATCATGGTAGCAAAAAATTAACCCATGCAATTATTGATTGACCAATTGACCAATCAAAATCGTGAATTTGATAATGTAAAAATAAATGTTGGTTTGATTCATTTCATCAACAATCACTTCACCAACAATTGTTTCGTTAGCAAATGGTTTAAATTTAGGAAGTTGGAAGCAACCCTTTGAAATAGTCTAATAAATTAAATTGTACTATATACTCGAAAATGTATTTAAAGGGTTGGTTTTCGACTTGGTTTAAAGGATAACTCTCTTCCTAACTCTTCTCTTGACCATATCTCTCGATATAATCAAAATAACCTTAATATAATGTATGTCGATGAAATGATTGTAAACACACCCAATATTTAAGATATACGATTAAGACAAAACATGAATGATATATGAAAAAATCAAACAAATTTATTTAATAAAACAAAATTTACAACCAAAAAAATGTTTTTCTGCATGTTCTAATAAAATTTCCTTTGTTGCATCATTTATTGCTGATTCAACGTTACACATATCACCATCAACTGTATTTTCGATATTTTCGATAAATTCATTTTCATTTAATCTTTTCGTCGTACTTTCTTTTAGTGCGTTGACATTTTTTTTGATTTCGAATTGAAGATAGTCCAAGGTATCAAACATTTAGATTGGCACCTTTGTAGACAATGATTGTAACAACCATGTCCAAGTCTGAGTATATACACTACAATTATTCAAATTAGTATATTTAGTGTAATCACAATATATGTAATCGCAAAAAATGTTTGTAGATGATTTCCTAGAAGTAACAAAGCTTTTTGGAGGTGACGATCGGTTATTTCGTAAACTAAAGAAGGCAATTTGTATGAGTTAATACCATTAGATGAAGTTTTAGTAATCAAAGGATACTGATTTCATGCTTGATATATCTTCACAAACACATCTAGAAACATTACAGCACACTTTCGGGAAAGCATATGCAATTGCTTCAGTGTATATGGATATTTCATAGAATCTATGAAATGTTGTCGAAAAGTATTATCCTTTCGATGCTGAAAAATAAAACGTGCCATCTTTTTCAGTTGTTGTGCAGTAAATAATATATTAAAGGAGAATTTTAGTTTGAAATGAATAGAAAAAAAGTTTTTTAAAAAAATTTAAGTATATTAAGCTTTAAACTTACTACTATAATTTGCGTTGTAAAACTAATTTCGTTTAACAACGTGATGTACAACTCAATTTAAAAGTAGTACAATAGAATATAGCCGATAAACGCAAATCTACGCGATGTAAATTTGATTTTTTAAGATCCTGATGTTAATGTCATTATTCATAATAAATAATTAAATAATTGCATCACCCCAGTAATGGTAATACCAAGATCATGCAGAAATGGACTTTATAATTTTGAAAAAAGTCATATGATGAATGTAAAGGTAGCAGAATTGAAAAATAATCCCTTGATATTTTTGTTGAATTTTAATCTGAACTTCCTTTCCATCTAGGATAATGGTTTCATTGTTTTGTCATCAAAATACTTAGCAAATAGTTTTACACGACCCTTTACTTTATCTCCTGATGCTTGTCTAAAACGTTGTTCACTTTTAATATCACATTGTTTTAACTGTTTTTCAGAGTATTTGTCAGAGAGTGTAGAAAATAAGCAAGGTAAAGTGCCAGCAAATGGTCTTGATGTTCTATTCACTGAAGTTCAAAAGAAAAAACGGAAAAATTATTTTAAAAAACAATAAACAAACTTTTATTACATAAATTTAGGCAATAGCATACTTTCTACAAATTAACAGATTGTTGTGGATTTTGAATGGATTATAAGAAAACAAGTTTGGTAGTATTTATTTCAATTATTATAATTAGAATGTTTTTAAAAAAAATTTTTTTTATAAGGCAACAAAGTATCACGTTAACTCGTTTGTAACATATATGAATTGATTGACAAAAGTGTTCCAATTTTTCCAGAATCTATTTCCAAATTTGGAAAAAATCCTGACTGTATTAAGCATATAAATAATCAATCGGCAAGAACATTGGTATATAACGAAATAAAATTGTTACTCCCTGATATTACTAACATAAATTTGCGTCAGAGAACCTTTAGAGCTAAAAAAATTTATACATTATTTATGGGAATAGGGATAGATAGAGTTAGACAAGTAAGTTATAGTGCAAGCACTATTTCAAGTCTAACGAAAAACCAAATACAAGATATTATAAATCATTTTTCCAAGAAGTCTATTGATACAAATGAATTTCAAAAAGTGATCAATGTTACAAATTATAACGCACACGTGATAAAACTATCTAATTCAAACGATATATCAAACTCTAAGGTAAGTATATCTAATGAATCGATTCCCTTAGAATCATCTATCGATTTGAAAAAATTACCAGAAGTGCTCATCAAAAATGAATCAGATATAGACACTCTTATCGACCTTTTACAGGCAAGATTCAAAATGTCTAAAGAAAAGCTAGAACAGTGGAGAGAAAATATTGCTTTTGAATTGCAGGATAATTCTGATTACTGGAAAATAACATGTGAAAGTATGGTTGATGCAGATTTTCTAGAATATAAGCAAGACTTTGAAAAAACTATACAGGTTCCCACTACACCATACAAAAAAGAACTAAAAGAGTGTTCTTTAGCCCTTATTTCATATGAGTAACTTTACTGTTTTCACTTACTTTTATCTCTAGTGTGTATATAATAATAGACAAGATATGTGGGCATAGAGTCTTTGACTCATATTAAGTGTTCTTCTATGGACAATTGATCAAGATATTCTCGAAATTTCTAAATTTTTTTATTCTGTTGGATCGGTACTGATATGCTAAAAATACTCACATTCCTGCCAACATCGAATCTATTTCCGCAATCTGGGAATCAAAAGGATTATAATGCATGGAATGCGCTTTCTTCAAAAGATCATTATTCTTAGACTGAGGCGTAGAAATTTGAGATTCAGGTTCAGAATCAGAAGTATCGCCCTCAGCATAATACTTTCCAGAATCAAAACGGTCTATCTTATGTCTCAATGCGATTCTACAAAGTAAATCAAGACGTTGGGTTGTTGGATTTTGTCCACCATGAACTCTAGAAGCATGTTTACCTCCTATTTTTCTCAACCTTTTGGCTGTAATACCATATGGCTTTAAAAATTTGCTAAATGCTCTGGTATTACGTTTTCCATTATCACGATATACAGGATCACTTATCTTTCTGGTTGCTATTGCATCTTGGATCCAAATAAGCAATTCTCTTGCACATTCTGGATTCTTTTCCATGGAAAGGAATTGTCAGGGCACAGGATTAAATTTCATTTCTTGCTAATTTTTAGCGTATCCTGTACAATACCAAGAATAGCCAGGTTTGTACCATTTTAGATAGTCTGATTCTTCGTAATGGATAATGCAAAGAGTGGTAACTTCAGCAGGTCTCATGCTTAACATCATGATTACATCCGCAAGATCTTGCATAGTGGGAATTTTAGTAGTGTCGATATTTTGAATTCTTCTAAGTCCCTCATCTAAGGAGAAGTGCTTAGGAGTTTTAGGCGGATTAGCTAATCTCTGTACGAGTTGTCTTTTCTGAATTTCGTTAGATTCTTCAGTAGTAGTTGGGTTCTTAGCTAATAGAATATTTTTGGGATCAGCTCCAGCTTCTGCCAATTCCTTACGGAATAATGTAAGTCGTGAACTGGAAGCAACTTTTTCCTTATCGCTATTGTTTTTTGTCTTCATTAAATCTAAAGTATTAGCGAATATATCAAATGGATCACCACTTTTAGTGCAATACTCAGCTCTTTCCTTGATGGTAAGTTTTTCATTCCTTTTATCCGGCACAAGAGCCTTGATCTGATCTTTACTGAATGAATGTCAATGAAGCAAGTCTTTCATACTTTTTCAAGCCTTCCAGTCTGGTAACATAACACTAAGTTCGCTAGCATAGTCGCATAATTGAGATGGATTGGATTCGATAGTCAAGTTGTATTTTTTTAGGACCTGATCCAAAATCGATGTAAAGTTATTAGTTTTGGACTTTTGAGATTTTTGAGCAGTTTCCATAATAGCCATTTAGATAATATATATACACAGAAAGTTTTAGTATACGAATACTTACAAATTCGAATCTTTAAAATCAAAATATTATTTAGCTGGGGTTTTGAATATTTATACGATTCACTTATAATAAAAAGCGAAAGGATAATTTAACGTAATAATAATCTTAAACATTTATCTTATATGGAGCTACTTTCCGATAAAGTGAAGTCCACCTTACATCACTCCGACAAAGCTGAAAATAATTATACATTAAAGTCCTGGATTTGCCGATATATCAAAAAAGATGGATCTATCTGTGGAAAAAAATGTTTGCGAATGTCAGGATGTGTCAGGCATTACAAGTCGCTGCCAAAAAAATTATGTGCGTTCTGCAATAAGCTGACCTATTCCCAAACCGATTTTTGTACTATGTATGCCACAACTATTTACAAGAACAATTGGCAAGATAGACAAAAAAATCACCGCGTTGATTCTGAGCGTTAGATAGTGTCACTTCTCAGCAGAGCCGGCATGGCCAAAAAATTGAATATTTTTTATTGCCAAGAGTGATCAGCCGTTTAGAAAAAAAACACGTATTTCATACATTATTTTTTTATTTTAGAGATTTGATTTTGTATTATAGATATACTGAAAACTTTACACCTACATATGGTGTCTACACAATCTACGCAAAAAAATCCCGATCTCAGTTCCAGTCCACTCATTGTCTCTAAACAAGAGGATGATGCTTTGTTTAATCCATTCTTGCTCGAAGAATATGTGAAATACTGCAA
Organism: Entrophospora sp. SA101; assembly: GCA_958430865.1. Classification (NCBI taxonomy): domain Eukaryota; kingdom Fungi; phylum Glomeromycota; class Glomeromycetes; order Entrophosporales; family Entrophosporaceae; genus Entrophospora; species Entrophospora sp. SA101. Next base: position 124,895 of record CAUDNR010003112.1, on the reverse strand, counting down.
TCTGCCAGCTAAGTCTCAGAATGATTCTTTTGATGACTCAAAAAGCTCACCTATGGATGCGCAACCATTAGTCAAGTTCCAGCATTTAACGGACCTTGATTACAAGCCTAGTAATATACACTGCCTGGAAGAAAGTATCTGAACCTCAATTTTATTAATTCCGCAAACTTTTACATAATAATAAAAATTTTGAAAATATCATCATGTAGCTTAGGTTCTAACGAACGTGTATGCAATCTTTCACAATTCTGCTATTTATAATAATTTTTTAACAAAAAAAAACGAACTTCAATTAATATAAAAAATATAAAAAATGATCATCAAAAATTTCTAAAAACCAAAATTTATTAAAACATCACAAGTTCATGCAAATTTTTGCGAATTGTTTTAACTGACACTTCAACACCACTGACACCAACAAATTTTCTTTGAATCTCTTCTGCAGAACTGCGATTATTTTTTAATGCAATTTCTCTGAGAGTTTTTTGTTCACTAACATTTAATGCACAGGGACGTCCACTTCTTGGTGCACTTAGGCTTTCAGCATTTTCATAACGTTTAATGGTATCATAAAATGTAGTTTTTGGAAGCTTAAGTATCTTTACAATTTTATTAAGACTACTACCGCCTGATTTAAGACCCCAAAATTTTCCACACTCAGCTTCAGTTAATTCGGAATTTTTTGGCATTTTTAAAAATTTTTTTTGATTTAATCGATTTTATTATTGTCAGATTATTTTTAATAACAAATTTTCTACCAATGACAGGAGAATAATTTTTTCCATAATTATATCTTAGAATTTAGGCTACAAAATGGTGTTTTTGGTTTTTTTCTCGTTATGTAAAATTTTGAGAAAATACAAATTTAAACAAAATTCGAGGATGAAAATCACAAATTTAATTGAAGTTCGTTTTTTTTTGGTTAAAAACTTAATATAAATACCAGAATTGTGAAATATTACATACACATTTGTTAGAACCTAAGCTACATGATGATATTTTCAAAAATTTTTTTTATTATGTAAAAGTTTGCGGAATTAATAAAAATCGAGGTTCGGATACTTTCTTCCAGGCAGTGTATATATATATATAAATATACATACATACTGTACATATTTATAAAAATGAACCAAATTCAAGTCTAAGTATTTTAAACATAACTGACAACTTCTAGCTTCTTAATCTAATAGTTTATTTTTTATTTTAAATTAGAATCAAATTATAAATGCAATCAGTGTCAAATTATATCTGGTTTTTGGAGTGTTACTATTACAAAAAATAGAAGAGGATGGAGAGGATGGAGAGTATATTGCAAAAATAAAAAATTTTTTTTCCGAAGAAAAATAAGTTTTTATGAAATACAAAGTATTTTTAAGAATATATCATCAGTAAAAAAAAATTCATTTTAAAAAAATGATATGTTACTATAGAGTGAATTAATCTACTTTTTGCATCGTACTATGTTAAAATAAATGGACCAGCACTAATGTACAAAATACAGTACAAATGAAAAAATTTATTCTTCCGAAAATTTTTGGCAATTTCCTTTTTTTTTTCAGATACTATTTTCAGCTGCTATCAATTATATGGAATTGAAATACCATTATATTTATCATGTTAAATTCTGGAGTTCACTGTCCAAAAGAAAATTATACACTACAACTTGATATATGTAAACAAACGCAATTTTTGAAAATAGTGTAATTGTTGTGTACCAATAGTGGAAATAACATAACTTATGTTATTTCCACTTAGCCTAGGTTATTTCCACTCAATGACGACGGTGGCCATTTTCTGTCGTCAGGCCACATGCGAAATTTCATATATCATTATGATATATCAGGATGGTGTTGTATTCCCATTTAAGAAGTAAATCGAATGACGATGGTGGCAAATTTCCGTCGTCAGACCACGTACGACGGTGGCGAATTTCTGTCGTCAGGCCACATGCGAAATGTCATATATTATTATGGTATATCAAGATGATGTTGTATTTCCATTTAAGAAGTAAATCGGGGGACGATGGTGGCGAATTTCCGTCGTCAGACCACGTACGAACTATCATATATTGGTCACGTATCAATATGGTTGATTCTGAATTTTTGGCCACACTCGAGGGTGGTGCGATTCAAAAAATTGGCCACGTTTGGATGAAAAAAATATGTGCCCGGTATTGATTGCGGGTTGATTAGCGGAGTATATAGTTAAGAAGGCGCCTGATTTTTTCAAGCCCAGACTCCGACATGTAACATTTGTGTCCATCGTCCACACGTGTGGGGCGGTCATCTATAAGTATCACTCTTGGAAAATGCTTTAGAGATGGTTTCTAATATGCGGAAAAAGAATTTTTCGGTTAGATTTTGGTTAGATTTAGGTGCATATCAGGAACTTGATCTGTGCCGTTTTTATCCAAGGACAATTTTTTTCTGGAAATGCTTTAGAGCCTGTTTCTGAATGCACTAATGTCAATTTACTTTTATGTACACTTTCAGTGATCGTTATTGACGTCCATAACGATGGACTTTTGGTGACGCTATTGACTTCAATGCTAGGATGAGGCATGAAATGCCGAATTGGCAATCCGTATTTTGGCTTTGCATGTCACATTCGAGTTCGAGGATGAGGCACGTTGTGCCGAAACAGTATTCATGATCTGGTTTTTCGTGATGCATTCGAATGCCAGCTTTGAGGCACGTAGTGCCGAAATTGTATACTTACCTGGTGTTATCCAAAGGCACAATTTTTATAATATATATCTTTCTATAATAATTATACTTTTGGGTATCACTTTTTTCTATACCTGAATCGTATCTATTTGGTGATATGCAAAAGCACAATTTTTATAATATATATCTTTCTATAATAATTATACTTTTGGCTATCACCGAAAGTATACTATGTTTTGCGGTCCTGGAACACTTTCTCGCATAGTTGATGCTTTTGAGTATCATTTTTTCTTGTCAAAAAATTGACCTATGCTTTGTCATTTTACTATCGAAAAATTTATCCTTACTTTTACGTATCACTTTTGTGTATCACTTTGGATCAAAAAATTCCTGTAAAAAATCGGATCTTTACTGAATCAAAGAATTTGTTTGCACGCGTATCACCATATAAAAAATTGGATACATTACATCAAAAATCGGATTTTACTTTTGCGTATCACTTTGGATCAAAAAATTGGATCATACTTTTACGTATCACTTTGGATCATACTTTTGCGTATCACTTTTGCGTATTACTGGATCATACTTTTATGTACTACCGATTCAAAAAATTGGATACCTTTGCGTATTACTTTTACATATTACCATATCAAAAAATTGGATTGAAAATTTTAATCTTACTTTTGGGTATCACTTTTACGTATTAGTATATATCAAAAAATTAGATCAGACTTTTGCGTATCACTTTTCCGTATAAAAAATTGGATCATACTTTTGCATATTACTGGAACGAAAATTTTAATCTTACTTTTATGTATCACCATATCAAAAATTTTGATTACTTTTGCGGATCATCATATCGAAAATTTTAATCTTACTTTGCATATTACTGAATCTAAAAAATCGGATCAATCAGAATCGCACGACACAAAAATCCCCATGGTACCTTAGTATTATTTTCCTGCAATTATTTTTCGATTTGAATTTTTTCGTGCTTTTATTATAAGAAGCGACAAAAAATCCCCTTACCTGAAATGAATGGTTAGTTAAATATAGGAATCTCCTGCCAGAAGTATACTACTAAACTAGATCATTGGTACACTGAATGATTACATCCGCAAGATCTTGCATAGTGGGAATTTTAGTAGTGTCGATATTTTGAATTCTTCTAAGTCCCTCATCTAAGGAGAAGTGCTTAGGAGTTTTAGGCGGATTAGCTAATCTCTGTACGAGTTGTCTTTTCTGAATTTCGTTAGATTCTTCAGTAGTAGTTGGGTTCTTAGCTAATAGAATATTTTTGGGATCAGCTCCAGCTTCTGCCAATTCCTTACGGAATAATGTAAGTCGTGAACTGGAAGCAACTTTTTCCTTATCGCTATTGTTTTTTGTCTTCATTAAATCTAAAGTATTAGCGAATATATCAAATGGATCACCACTTTTAGTGCAATACTCAGCTCTTTCCTTGATGGTAAGTTTTTCATTCCTTTTATCCGGCACAAGAGCCTTGATCTGATCTTTACTGAATGAATGTCAATGAAGCAAGTCTTTCATACTTTTTCAAGCCTTCCAGTCTGGTAACATAACACTAAGTTCGCTAGCATAGTCGCATAATTGAGATGGATTGGATTCGATAGTCAAGTTGTATTTTTTTAGGACCTGATCCAAAATCGATGTAAAGTTATTAGTTTTGGACTTTTGAGATTTTTGAGCAGTTTCCATAATAGCCATTTAGATAATATATATACACAGAAAGTTTTAGTATACGAATACTTACAAATTCGAATCTTTAAAATCAAAATATTATTTAGCTGGGGTTTTGAATATTTATACGATTCACTTATAATAAAAAGCGAAAGGATAATTTAACGTAATAATAATCTTAAACATTTATCTTATATGGAGCTACTTTCCGATAAAGTGAAGTCCACCTTACATCACTCCGACAAAGCTGAAAATAATTATACATTAAAGTCCTGGATTTGCCGATATATCAAAAAAGATGGATCTATCTGTGGAAAAAAATGTTTGCGAATGTCAGGATGTGTCAGGCATTACAAGTCGCTGCCAAAAAAATTATGTGCGTTCTGCAATAAGCTGACCTATTCCCAAACCGATTTTTGTACTATGTATGCCACAACTATTTACAAGAACAATTGGCAAGATAGACAAAAAAATCACCGCGTTGATTCTGAGCGTTAGATAGTGTCACTTCTCAGCAGAGCCGGCATGGCCAAAAAATTGAATATTTTTTATTGCCAAGAGTGATCAGCCGTTTAGAAAAAAAACACGTATTTCATACATTATTTTTTTATTTTAGAGATTTGATTTTGTATTATAGATATACTGAAAACTTTACACCTACATATGGTGTCTACACAATCTACGCAAAAAAATCCCGATCTCAGTTCCAGTCCACTCATTGTCTCTAAACAAGAGGATGATGCTTTGTTTAATCCATTCTTGCTCGAAGAATATGTGAAATACTGCAATCTGCCAGCTAAGTCTCAGAATGATTCTTTTGATGACTCAAAAAGCTCACCTATGGATGCGCAACCATTAGTCAAGTTCCAGCATTTAACGGACCTTGATTACAAGCCTAGTAATATACACTGCCTGGAAGAAAGTATCTGAACCTCAATTTTATTAATTCCACAAACTTTTACATAATAATAAAATTTTTTGAAAATATCATCATTTAACTTAGGTTCTAACGAATGTGTATGCAATATTTCACAACTCTGGTATTTATATTAATTTTTTAACCAAAAAAAAACGAACTTCAATTAAATTTGTGATTTTCATCCTCGAATTTTGTTTAAATTTGTATTTTCTCAAAATTTTATGAGAAAAAAACCAAAAACACCATTTTGTAGCCTAAATTCTGAGATATAATTGTGGAAAAAATTATTCTCCTGCCATTGGTAGAAAATTCGTTATTAAATAATAAAATCAATTAAATCAAAAAAAATTTTTAAAAATGCCAAAAAATTCCGAATTAACTGAAGCTGAGCATGGAAAAATTTTGGGTCTTAGATTAGGCAGTAGTAGTCTTAATAAATTGTAAAGATACTTAAGCTTCCAAAATCTACAGTTTATGATACTGTGAGATAGTAAAATGAGGACCGATAGAGAGGTCCCGCGTTGCCGATCCAACCAAACCAAATTACTGCGGAAG